>JAQGCF010000352.1:0-10864 GCA_034699405.1 Hermanniella punctulata | reverse complement strand
AAGATTAATAAAATATTAAAAAGGGTTCAAAATTATATCTATATCTCTATTCAAAAATATACTCAGGGACATAAAAAATATATCGAACTTAAGTATTTAATATGTGAATGTGTAATATGCTTGACCTAGAGTAATTTCTGCATCTTGAAAAACCCTATTCATAAAACTCTTTAGTATGTTTAGTACTTTTAATTTGTGTTATTTTATTCACTGAAAACTTATTGTTATACAGTGACTATAATCACTGCCTGAAGAGCATATACCTGACTTTATACCACAATAACATTATAAACTCCTACATAAAGGTGGGGGTAATAATCAACTTTATTACTACATATTATATAAAATTTTAATGTAAACTGTTATAACATTTGGCAGTAATGTGCACACAGTGATGTGATTTAGCAAAAAATAGAGATAAAACTTTGTGTACGCACAACTATACGCACCGGTAATCTTATAAAACATTCTATATATGATAAGAATTGTATTCACGGCATATGTTGTCTATATTTTTCGATTTTATTTTGAAATAATTTTTATATGTGTTTAACAGTCGTTAGTATCAAATGAAGAAAACAATTCTTATTAGTCTTATAATTAGATTTAACTACATTTGACCATAAGTCAGGTATAGGGAGGCTGTAGTACTGTACGAGGATATACATACCTATAATGACTGAAAATACGAAATGTTCGGTGTCTTAAAAATCTGATGTTTTAAATAGTTATATAAAGTTTTATTAAATAATGAAAATAAATATAAAATTTAATATAAAGTAAATAAAATTAAAGTTAAATTCGATTCGGTATTAATTGCATATATTTTATAATTAAATGGATTTTATTTATATACAACTCTTAAACTATTAATGTATACATAATTTATATTTATTGATATATATTTAAAGACATGTTTTCTATCAAATAAGAGACACAAAAACTCATTATTAGTAAGAATTCTAATAATAATACAAAATATAAGTTTCAAATATAGCTTCAAATTTGGTGGCAAACAATGAAAGCCTTTCAATGTATTTATAATCCTATTTACTGGTATTGAACACAAACTTATGTAACATAAAACACAGGTTCAAAAAACTTCTTAACCCCTGGAAATCATAAGATTCAAAAATAAAAGTCAAACAAAAAACCGAAACCTATTCTCTGGAAAATAAAGTATTCACTAATTAGTCACTAATTTTTACTTTAAAAATATTATGATTTCTATCGAAAATAAGGCATTAAATCACTTGTGATTACATTATTATTATAAGTAATGTATAAAACAATTACCAATTTATTCACCGATTGTGTCATTCCTATTGTTATTGTTATTATTACTACTATTGGTAGTACTACTACTACTTTGAGGCACTTGAACGAAGGCACTCGAGTCAGTAAAAGTAATCCATAACTCATTGGCGTTTTGAATGTCATTGGGGTCTATATCAAGAAGTACTTCATTAACGGGTAATTTTGAGCTCTCGTTAACAATCAATTGTTGCAAATCCTGTACAATGACTCCATCCTTAAGAACCCCCAATTCGAGTCCATCCAAATTGTTTGCATCGATTATTATTTCCTGTAAATTACTACTATTGCTATTATTGACATCACTAGTGGCTGAAGAGCTAGCAGTGGAAGCACTTAATTGCAAATTAATTGCATTGGAATTAGGGTTCGCCTCAACTATCAATTCCTGTCCGTTCTCTTTAGATTTACTCAACTCAATCGCATCAGTAGTAATGCCTCCTCGCGCCAGCTTTTCCAACAGCTCTGTTGTATTAATTATTGGTTTACTAATGTTTGTTCGTTTAGTCCCAGTGTCAGAGTTGTTGTTACCACACATTTTGCTTAAGATGGCCTCTTTAGACCTCTTGAGAATACTCGCCGCCAACGCCTGGTTTTGGATCTCTTTGTCGTGATTTACTTGTATTAATTGGTTTGTGTTATCATTAGCCGTCGCTGTCATCGAATCATTAGAATTAATATTATTGTTGTCATCATTTGGCGAACCGTCCGATAGTTTATGTGAGAGCCTGTGCTTCAACATTGTTACGTATGAGAGGAATATCTTATGGCAAATATTACACGAGAAGGTCCGGAACCGATAGGACGAGCCTTTGGCGGGCGATGGCGTTTCCTTTTTAATATCTTTGGTTTTATCGCTTTCCTGACCTTTCGATTCGTCACTCATTTCTGTTTCAATTGAATTGTTATTACTATTATTTGCGGTCTTTGATGTGTTCTCAGTGTTGGACTGAATCGATTCCTCATTAGATTTTGTTTTAATCAGTTCTTCAGAACTCTGTAGTATTTGGTCCTGTTTTGTCTGATCTCTTAATAGAGTCAAAACTGTGTCTTCGATTTGACTTCTCTGCAAATTTACATTAAATTCAATTAAAAAACTCTCAAATCGTATCAAAATATCGACATATTTACCACTGATAGCGAGGATGGAGTGTAGACCAATGTAGGAACCGATAATTCTGTCTTAATCTTGACTCCATTGATGTCCTGATCATTGCTGTCTTCGATGACTTGTTTTTTCTTTTCCTCAATCTGTTGACGAATCGGACAAATACTTTTGATGTGTTTCCGATAATTAGCTAAATATGTGAAACCCCTCTGACAATAGGGACACGAGTGGTGTTGGGCTATATTTTGATTGAATCTATACTAAAAACTATTTAATATAACTACTGTTGTAATACCTGGCGATCCTTTGAAGGCGAACATTGGGTTCTCCTGTTTAACGCGCCATAAGTCAAGTTTTGATTCATCTTTTGGTGAAATTATGATATCCGTCAGTTCCTCCTCCTCCTCATTACTCGTGTCTACCGGGGTTTCGCCTTCGTAGACGATGTCGTCGTCTACGTTCTTATCGTTCACTTCAATACTAGTCATCCCTTCATTTTTATCGTCATTTTCCGCCTTTTCCTGTTTGATAACATTCACCACTTCTGGTATAGACGTCTCTTTAGTCGCTTTTTCAGTAGATGTTGGAGTAATGGGTGTCGAACTGCTATCACTGGAAGCACTATCACTTGACAGTTGTTTCCTAACGGGACAAACATTTTTTATATGCTTTCGAAAGTTTGCGGTATATGTGAAGACTCGCAAACAATCAGGACATCGATGTTCTTGTAATGAAGTATCAGAACCGGTAGTTGTGTCCAAACTCTTATCACTATTTTGTTGGTCAGTATTTGTGTTCAAATCTGTATTTGACATTAGGTTAGCATTGTTTGGGGTCCACGTCATCGATGAAGAATCTTTGGTATTAGTATTTGTTAGCATTTCTTCGTCTGAATCTTTGGATTTCTCATTTGTCTCGTCTTCTTCTTCAGTACAGGTATTTGTGACCATTTCATCGTCAGCTTTGTCTGAATCTAAAAACTTAATCGACTTTTTATTCACTCTTTTCTTAATATTTTTAATGGCTTTGATCTCAATTTGCATAACAAGTGATTTGTTTTGTTTGCCTTTTCTTAACTTTCTCTTCGAATTGAAGACACGTTTACACGACATTTGATGTTTGTTCAACGAATCCAAATATACAAATCTTTTTGAACACTTTTTACAAGAATAGCGTTTCGGCAAATAATCCCTACTTTCGATGGGATTCTCTTTCGGCACTTCATTAGCTGTCGTTTCTGAACATTCCTCCATATCTTCATTTAATATATTCGTCACTTCTGTTCTTTGAATGTCTTTATTTATATTATTATTACTACTATTACTAATATTATTACTATTATTATTACTATTACTACTATTACTATTATTATTGCTGTCTATGACTTCTATTTTACTATCGGTTTCTTTACAGTCGTTTTGGATTAGTTTGGAAATGGTTTCGGAGTTTTTTGAACTATTTCTGGACTTTTTTGTTTTGACAGTTCCGGGACTTATTTGTCTTCGTTTCCCAGACCTAGTCTTACAGGGAGATAATGGTGACGATAGTTCGGGTACTTTATTCACATTAGAGGATAAACTGGTATTTGTGTCGCTTAGAGAAGTAGATATATTCGTTGTATTAGAAGTGTTTTCAGTGGAAGTAATGGTAGTGTCAGCTATTGATGCGTTTGAATCGTTAATATTATGACAATTGTTATTATCGTTGCTTTTGTTTGAGCTGTTATTGTGAGCGCATTCGAGTATATGGTTGTGAAGAAGACTGACTGAAGCGAATGATTTCATACATTTTGTACATTTAAGTGATATATTGCTGTCTGATTGGGGTTTAGTTAGCGATGGAGGCACTGAACACCTGTGCAATAACCCCTCAGTGTATTGGTATTGCCATAGAAGTAGTTGTGACGGAATGTTTCGCAATGGATCCACTTCTATGTAAGTGCAGTAAACGTTCGGATGATTGTTAGCCTCGTGTTCGACAACCAGTTCGGGTGAGATCTTCTGATGACAAGCAGTGCATATGTATAATGATTTCGATGATGTTGTAGTCATCGAATTACTAGTGTTTTGTTCTGTTGGACAAAACATTTCGACTTTAGTGGTATTGACTGTATTTAGATTGCAATCGAATAAAAACTCCAGTTTTTCGGTATTACTATTGGGCGGCGGAGACTCTCGGCTGAAGTTTTCGGGAAAATTGTATTTAACGAGATTTAGCTCTGAATTCGTTTTGGCATTTAAGCCAACGTTTATCTTATGGTTAGGAATGAGTGGATTATCACTACTTTTATGAGAGTTAACGAACTTTCCGTCGACGAAATAGAGAAGATTTTCGGCCACTCTTTGCGCTAAAGACCGATAAAATTCCACTTCATTTGCGTTATTAAACGGTTCGACCACTTCGTTC
Source organism: Hermanniella punctulata (assembly GCA_034699405.1). Taxonomy (NCBI): domain Eukaryota; kingdom Metazoa; phylum Arthropoda; class Arachnida; order Sarcoptiformes; family Hermanniellidae; genus Hermanniella; species Hermanniella punctulata. The sequence goes on along the minus strand of JAQGCF010000352.1, from coordinate 6,036 downwards.
TCAATGATTGGTTCGGCTGACAATCGGGAACAGTTCCTCACCTGTGGTCTGTGTGCGATCTGTTTGTGTCTAATAAGGCTGCCATAGGTTAAGAAACGCCTATAACACAGGGAACAGTGAAAGTAGGCCTGAATTGTGTTTTGAGACATATTCTCAAAATTCATGAGACTTTTTGGCGATGGATTGTCGCCAATGGACTCTTCAGGAAGGGGTAGTTTTTTCTTGAGTTTGATCTTCTCTGCGTTGTCTTTTGCCGTTTTGTCGTGTTTTTGCCTCAAGTGTTCGTTCAGTTGTTTTTTATTAAACGTAAATTTGTTACAAAAACCGCACGGATTGTAAAACTCTTTATGCTTTTTGGTCACGTGTTTACGTAATTCAGAGTAATTGGCGAACATTTGGGAACACTTGAGACACGATTGGGTTAATTCACCTCCAGTTGACTGTTCTATGGACTGCTTGATCTGGTGTTGACTTTTTTCGTGTTTTTTTCTGTCGGCAATCGTTTGAAACTTTTTGGAACAATGTTTACATCCGTAGAGTTTCCTTCCGTGATGTACGACCTCTATATGTCTCATCAAATTATGTCTTTGGATAAAACTCATATTACATTGAGAACACGGGATGCGTATTGGCTCAATACTACCCGATTTTGTATTGCGATGGCAGTCATCGACGTGTGACTTAATTTGTGACAATTCGTCATAAAATAGAACACATGAGTGACAACAATAGAGTTCGGGTAAATCAAAACTACTTGTGTCCAAATGATTGTCACTGTTTTGTAACTTCCAGGTCTGTAAGGAAGCACTTGAGGCCAAATTAATGCCACAATTGGTGACATCTGTTTCGCATAGGTATCCATAATTAATGTGAGACCTAATGAAGTGTCGCTTAAGACTGAATGAATGTCTATAAACGGCATAACAAACATCACATTTATATAACTTCTTCCCGTGTTTTCCTTTGAAGATGTGGTGATCAAACATTTGGAACTGGTATTCGGTTCGCTTCTGAGAGCCACTGCCCTCTTGTGTTACTGCTAGGGACTCGACATCCCTCTGATCATTATTTTCATTATTGGTATTATTATTGTTATCAAACTTTAACCCATTGTCACAATTGTCGTATTCATCGCATTCAGTGCTCTCTTCGTCGCATTCGATGGCGTTTTGATGAAGTGATGGCGAACTCAGCGCTTGTTGTAGTTCTTCTTCAGTTAGCTCTTCGCCCTCTTCCTCCTCCTCCTCCTGATTAACGATAGCCAATAGTTTTGCCAAATCTTCGTTTTCATCAGACATTTCAGAGCGTTTGGAAGACAAGTATTGAGTAATAATTTCTTATCATTACATTTGATATCACTTTTGGAGAGAAGGCTTTGAGTGCATAGAAAATGCCTGAAAATGTAGGACTGGTTTGAGAAGAATTTTAACCAAATTATTAATATTTACAAAACATTTCTCACAAAACAAATTTCATTATAAAAAACTTAAATCATTTCATCAAAAGTTATAATTCTTTTCAATTGAATAAAACTTTTTTTTGCAAATAATTATTGAAAAATATTTGAATCGATCGAAGTTTTGAACACAAATATTATAATCGATTGTGAATTAGATTAAAGCAAATGAAACGTAAAGACAACTAAAAGAGTACTTTTATGCAAAACTCCTTTCCATTGAGTACTAGTATTTATGCCATATATCGTCATAAAAAATAGGTTGACTTCAAAAACAAGAAATTAATAAAACTTTTTAAGTTTTGAGAAAAAGGCCAACAAATGTGGCCAACAAGTCATGAGTAGCTCGAATTAAAACGATGGCAACAAAGATGGCTTTCCATACATTATCTTCGAGTATAAATAACTTAAACAGAAATAATGGCCGCAATCAGAACGAGAGAGATATCGAGAGAGGAATTACTATTAGAATAGGAGAGAAAGAGAGGGAATACATGAGACCAGTTGTTATATGCGTTTATTAAAGAGTAAGGTTTGACAGCATATGAACTATAAGTGAATCGAAGCAACAAGTTTTGAGTGGAAGTGCAATGACATTGAGATTGAGATATTGTGTAGACATTACACCATAAATGCATTACCAGAAAAGTTAGCGTCAATTTTAGCCAACCTATAGATAAGCCAAACATCACTACTCTGTTCAGCAAAACTCACGAATCAATTAATTATTTGAACCAAAAACCCGAAAACAATATTTGTCTCATATTTCCAAACACTTTATTAAACTCTTATCTAATTAAAGGACTTATAGTTTGCATATTCTTAGTGTTCAAAACCTCCGAAAACTCGAAAACTTTTTTTCATTAACTTTTCATTTGATTTTTTGCGGAAATTTTTGTTTTTTATACAAAATTCAATCAATATTTTTGCAGAAATACTTTTATCCTAAAAAATTAATGGAATTTCTACTCTCTCTGTACTGAATAAGTTTGAATACATTAATAATTAGTTAACAGTAAACTATTGGGAAATTTTTTAGAATCGTTTTGAATACTGTTAAACCATTTTGAAGAGAAGTACTGCAGAAAAGCTCACTTCAAATGAGAAATTAAGGCAAAAATTGGTGAAATGTATTGCAGACAAACATTATTTGCAAACACAAAATCTAATCATCGCTTAGAAATGCTATTAAAATAACTGAACTTAAATATCATATTATATATACGACAAAAAATATATTTCTATATATTTATTGAAATTCTTATAGTTTTGTTAGCAATAAAACAAATAACAACTTAATAGAGAAATCAAAGATAAAGTGAGTGAAAAATTTTGTTAGTATTGAGTGTTAACGCCATTAATGAACGCATTTAGAAAACAAGAAAATAAGGTTTGCATTGATTTTGGTGTTCAATATATTAGCTAAAAATCTTACCTTTTTTGCTCCAGTAATTACTCCTCTCTTTGTTTGTAAGAAATAATTAAACTAAAAACAAATAAAAGAACATAACTTTTGCTTAAATTATATCACATTTTGTTGTATTTGTTTGTTTCCAATCGATGTTTCATTAGTTTTGTTAAATTAGAAATACTATTAGTTTTTAGTATACAGTAGAGTAGAGAAGAGATAGACTCGAAAAGAGGAGTTTATTTTATGCGTTATGTTTGTGAATGTGAATACAGTATGTATTCCTATGCGAGAGAGAACTCTCCAATAGTGAAATAGAAGTTAAGGCTGTCTTTTACTCAATGCTATTTAGGATTCCATTGCTTTGCGCTGCTTTGCTGTGAAAACTAAAGGACACGATATAAGCAATAGAGGCAACAAATAAATGCACTCTCAGTTCAAGGCTGTTATGTTTGCACTTATGCTTAAATTATTGTTTCATTTAACTAATCATAACCTAAAACAGGACTTTATCCCACAGAATCAGTGAATAGAGTACATGGTCTACTTTACTCCTATGAACAAAAGTTACAATTTTGCCATTTTTTATATCATTTTTTACATAATGCATATTTTTCTCAACACAGTTACCCATGCAATGCAAGGAAAACTTAATTTTAAGATTAATTTATCCAAAGTTATAAATATTTCAAATAATTCCTATTCTTTGATAGATTTGTTTATAATATAGACTTTATTCTCCATAAATGTTGTCTATTGTTTATAAGTTTTTAAATATTGAAATACTTTCAAAAATTATATTTTCAACTTTAATAGCAAATCTCACAGTTCCCGTAATGCTAGTATCCGCCTATTATCCCTGTGTTGATAAAACTTTGAATTATATAATAGTAATATTTAATTATATCTCATTTGATTATTATTAATGATTTTTGTCAAATGGATGAAAAGCACATTCAACACAATACAAATGGACTATTCATTCTCAAACTCAGATATAGGTGGAGAAAGACAGCAATACTCAACTCATTATACCCTGAATTAATGAGTAAATTAGCAAAAAAATAATAAAAATCAATCTCTTATTCACAATACTCTTCGATTGCAAATTTTTTTCCCAACCCTTGTTAGTTAAGCAAAACTTTTTTTAAACTTTTAAACTCTGGTATTTTACAGTATGTTTGGAATACTTTGTTATCAGTTTTGGCTCTCTTTTCTTTCCTTTTTGATTTGTTTACTCTATTATTTCATATTTGTTGTATTGTATTAGTAATGTATTTCTTATATTATTTTACTCTGTATTGGATATCAAACTATTGAATAGGGAAAGAATATTTTTAGATGTATTGGTAGGAACTACAACATTCAATCATTAATTATAATCTAAAGTTCTCGATGAAAGTTAGAGAAAATTTTCATTAATATTGTCTTAGAGAACATATTATGGTTACTAAACACAAAATTATGTTTTTGTTTATCTCGATAAAAAATTGTTAAACTTTAATAATAAAAAGTTTAATAAAAAAAGTAATTATTCATAATTTGTATTAAATGTATCTGAGATGAGGGAGGAATGTAGTTGAGTGGGGAAAGCAATGATAATTTGTGACATTCAATGTGTAAAATTCAATCAATTGTACTTTACCTTTGACTATACAACTCATATTAGATATGATGAGTACAGGTATCTATAGTGCTCTATGAACTAATCTATGTTCACCAAATGTGGTTAAGAGGAAGTGATAACATTGTGTATCTGTGAGACACCCCTTAATGCAATGCAGAGTAAACTCCAACTTGTTTTTCGTTTACTACTTGTGATAAGGTTTTAGAATTTATTCGAAATCAGCGTTTTTTGCAATAAAATACTTCTAATACTTCTAACGATTACTAATTCCAGTCGTTTTGAATCAAATATCAATAAATTTCAATTTTATTTCCAGAGCTTTACATACTGTAAACAGTAGAATAGAATTCCCTAACCATTAGGTTTATGTTTAACTCAATTTTATTTATTGTAAATCAATGTTAAGTTAAGTATAGATTGAAAGAGTAAATGAATTTTTTGAGGCAATAACTCATAACTCCTTCATATCAAATATCAATCATAAATATAGATCACAAAAATTGTAATTCAATCTCGAGTTAAGAGTTATCAACAGTTTTCCAACAGCTGTAGGATATTCTCATTAATTTCTATCAAAACTTTTCATTTAATGATTTTGTTTAACAAAATAGAGTTTGTATTTATACTCGTCTTCAGCACTGTTTGGGAGTAGTGTTTGAAACGAAACGAATCCGGATTTGTTGTAGAGTTCATTCCATATAAAAATCTGTACAACACTTATTGAGTAACTGCTGGAAAACAGAATAAGTACTAAAAGGGAAGGCTTTGGTACCCAAAAAATAACAAAAAGTACTAATAATGACTTAGACTTAGGAAATATTTTTATGTTTTCATTCTTTTCAAATATTCGTTGATTTGAATTAAAAGATAAATCTATTTTCATGTCTAATGAATACCTCCACAGAATATATAATAAGGGCTTTATCTGAAAAAATTCATTATTCAAAACAATTAAAAAAACTCAAAACTAAAAATAGGGTTAATTTGAGCTTTGATTTCATTTTGAGATTGAATTTTGTGAAGTCTACGCAAAAACACTTCTAACACTTTACGTAAATGTCTAACACATAGAAGCCTTGATTAGACATAACGTATTAATACGTAAAAAGCATTGAAACAAATTCTAATATGAATTTTAAAACAATTTATTATAATATTTGAATTATTTGTCGCAAATATTTGAGTCTCGATTGCAAAGTAATCATAGACTGACTTAACTGTTGGCAAATGTATTGAGAATTTCATTTGAGCCTAATTTTAACGTTTGACTGATTTTTACAAAACTAAAGAACATTTAGAATACAATAGAGTTCTCCAAACGGATTGAAGGGAACCAAAGTCTTAAACAGTAAACTCATTCTACAGTGGAGTTAAGCAACACTTTTAAAGCCAATATATAGGTCATAGTCTAAGAGGTTATTGCTTTTTAGTGCGTATTAACTAAACTTTTGTATCCAACCATTTAATGATTTTTCAAAAGACATTTACATTTTAGTTGTGAAACAATTCATAAAAAATAATTGAAATCTAATAAAAAGGATAACA
>JAQGCF010000351.1:0-10865 GCA_034699405.1 Hermanniella punctulata | reverse complement strand
TCGCTTACGTAAACCAAAAGACAATAAAATAAATTATAGAATACATTAATTTTTCTAAAGATATTTTAAAAGTTTACTAATATTAATCACGACTTACTATACAATGAGTTGAGATTGAATTTCAATTACTTCGCATTCAAATAAAATAATTTTTTCTTCTATTAAACACAAAACATTTTATTTATTGAATATTAAATGTTTAATATATTGTTTCAAAATATTCAAAGTTTCGAAACTGTTTATAAATATGCGCCAAATAACACGTGTTATAAAACATGTGTTTTCGAGGCGACAGTGGCGGGCGGGCGAGTATTCGCCCTTCGCCCTGGCGAAAAATACGTGGCGGGCGTAAATTTCTCACACTGATTGTAGTTATATTGATAGAATAAGGATGCCTGTACTGTACATGTGATTAAAGCATTACAAAAGTTCATAGTATAAAATATATACCTGTACAGTACTGTACTGTAACAGTACTTTCATAAACTTATAGTCCGGCGCAATAAGTTTTTTATTGGTTGGCGCCTATTATGATAACAAAAAAATTGCGGGATTTTAATGAATCGTATAATACAGTCATCAGTGCATCGATTTATTAATTATTGTTTACATTATTTAAATAAAAATAAGTAAATATTAAAATAAATACAAATTTAATACAAAATGAGTGAAGAAATTGGTATAAAATAATAAATAAACTCTTTATTACTGTTTTGTTAACAAATGTTTTTCAATAAAATGCAGTCAAAACTCGAGAGAGACGTAAAGCGAGTAAAGGATTGTCTAAAAAGTTGTCGGCTTTGGAGAGATTAAGACAATTGAAGGGATCAAAGAATAAATATGAATTAGAAGAGGAGGACAATGTCTACGAAGAAGTTGATGAACACGAGTACTGCGAAATTGTGTCCAAAAGACAAAGGGATGACTGGATTGTGGACGACGATGGCTGTGGGTATGCGGACACTGGAAGAGAGATATTTGATGATGACTTCGATGAAGAACAGACACATTTGGCGTCGCGTTCGAAGGATTACAATAAGAAAAAGAAACCTTCGAATAGATCTCTTATAAGTGATTCAACAGATGTCCAGAAGAATAAGAAGAGTTCGAATATTAGGGATATGTTTAAGAATATTGAAACCAATAAAGCGGTGAAGAGTTTGAAAGATGTGAAGATCGATGAATCGGAAGTGAATAATATCTTGGATTCAATTCATTACAACTCTAACAAAACCATTGAATCCAATTCAAAGACAATGAGTTCAACCCCTAAACCAATGAAATTAAATCGAAAACTTATTGACTCCAAAAGTCCTTCGAATCCATTTGCCATTAATTCCAACTCTTCAGAAAAGAGATCTTTTAAGCGTCAGATGAATGGCTCAGATGGACCTCAGATGAAAAAGAAATCACTTAAGTCTTGTGATGACATGGATTTCAATGACTTTTTCGATGACATAGTTGTCGATGACATCGAAATGGAGGCAAAGAATAAACCAAACGATAAAATTACTGAAGTTATGAATAAAGGTTCGAATGAACGGACAAACAGTCATTTAAGTGGCGAATGGATTGCATCGACGCATAACAATGACATCAATTCGATACCAATTCCTGCGATTTTGCCGAAAGAGATTCCGTTTGAATTCGACGATAAAAACAATAAATTAATTTCATTTTATTGGTTCGACGCTTACATCGATTCCTTCAAAAACCCGAGTGTTGTCTATCTATTCGGCAGAGTTTGGATCAAAGAACTAAAACGACACGTGAGTTGTTGTCTTCAGGTGAAGAATATCGAGCGAAGAATTTATTTGCTTCCGAGAGAGTACTTCTTGAATGAAGAGAATAGAAAAGTCAGTCTTCAAGACGTTTACAATGAGTTTAACGACGAAATCGCAAAGAAGTTTAAAATAACACAATTCAGGTCACGAAAGGTCACCAAAAGGTATTCATTTGACAATCAAGACATACCACAAGAGGCGGAATACCTCGAAGTTCTGTATTCAGCCAATTGTTCTGCACTTCCATCTGATTTAAAATCGGGAAATACTTTTCGACACATATTTGGATCAAATACTTCAGGTCTCGAGAATCTAATAATTGACCGCAAAATGATTGGTCCGCAATGGCTGGTCATCAAAAACCCCGAGATATCTGATCCACCGGTCAGTTGGTGTAAAATTGAGCTAATAGTTACCAAAGCGAGCGCTCAAATCAATGTCGACCCCCAACAAAAGCCATCCCCAGATTTTACATTAATTTCGCTAAATTTGAAAACTTTTTTGAACCCAAACTCTAAACTCAATGAAGTCATTGGTATTTCATGTTTAGTGAACACCTCTTTTAACTTTCATAAGACAAACCCCAAAACCAAATATGACTCACATTTCTGTGCGATTACAAAGCCGTCAAACAATTGTGGGGTTAATCTTCCCTATGATTTCTCAAATAAAATGGCGCTCAAGAACTACAACAAAACTAAAGTCGAAGTTTTGAGTTCTGAAAGAGAACTTTTAAATTATATTATGGCAAAACTCCATCAGTTGGACCCCGACATCATTGTTGGTCACGATATCTATCACTTCGATTATGATCTCTTGTTGTCGCGATTCACTCATTACAAGCTATCGATGTCGTGGTCTAAATTGGGACGACTCAAGAGGTCAGGACCTCCTATTAAGTCAAAGGATAAAAACGGACTTTGCGGTCGACTCGTCTGCGATATTAAGATCTCGAGTAAAGAATTAATACGCGCTAAGAGTTATGATTTGACGCAATTGTCGTCACAAATACTCAAGAAGTCGCGCTTCGAAGTCGAACAGCACTTATTATCAAAATATTTTTCGTCGTCGAACCAACTCTTAAGACTAATTGATTTGTTTATGAAAGACAATGATCTCATCATAAGCTTAATGTATGAGTTGAATGTATTACCGCTGGCCTTACAAATCACAAACATCGCCGGAAACCTAATGTCGCGAACACTTCTCGGCGGACGCTCTGAAAGGAACGAGTATTTACTGCTTCACGCCTTTCACGAAAAGAACTTCATTTGTCCCGACAAAGTGTTTACCACTAATAACAATAAACAAATGGATTTTGAATCGAATTTCTTCAGCGAAACTGTTCCACAAAAAACAAACACTACGTCTCGACAGAGAAAGGCCGCCTACACAGGAGGTCTTGTCTTGGAGCCTAAAGTTGGCTTTTATGATCGATATATACTGTTAATGGACTTCAATTCATTGTATCCGTCAATCATTCAAGAATTCAATATATGTTTTACTACTGTTTCGCAAAATGAACCAAAAGATGAGGAAAACCAAAGCAATGAGGAGTTTATTCCCGATTTACCGAATGCCGAACTCTCTGAAGGAATTTTACCGAATGAGATAAAGAAATTGGTTGAAAGTCGTCGTGAAGTCAAAAAACTTATGTGTAATCCGGATATTACTCCCGAACTCAAACAACAGTACGATATCCGCCAAAAGGCATTGAAGTTAACGGCGAACAGTATGTACGGGTGTCTCGGCTTTTCTCACTCTCGCTTTTATGCCAAACCTTTGGCCGCTTTGATTACATTCAAAGGCAGAGAAATTCTTATGAATACCAAACAATTGGTTGAAAAACTGGGTCTCGACGTCATATACGGCGACACCGACTCTATTATGATATTAACTAATTGTATGAATTTCGATGACGTGAAGACTATCGGCAATAAAGTGCAGATAGAAGTGAATCGTTTGTATAAACTTTTGGAAATAGAAATCGATGGAGTCTTTCGGTCTATGCTTTTGCTTAAAAAGAAGAAATACGCGGCACTCACTGCGCACAAGAACCCCAACGGAGAACTCACTTTTGTGAAAGAAGTGAAGGGTTTAGATATCGTTCGACGCGATTGGTCTGTAATTGCAAAGAAAGCCGGAGAACGTATACTCGACGAAATACTCTCTACTGATAAGTCAAGTGAAGTCATCGTCGATAACATTCATAACTATTTGAAAGAACTCTCGAATTCTATCCTTAAGGAAGAGCTGCCGATCGAAGAGTTTGTTATCAATAAAGCTCTGACCAAAAATCCTGAAGAATATCCCGATAAGAAAGGGTTGAGTCACGTGACCGTTGCCCTCAGGTATAATGAGTCTAATAGAGGCAAAAAGCTAAGAAATGGCGATACAGTGCCTTATGTTATCTGCGAAGACGGCTCTGGACTTCCCGCCACCCAAAGAGCTTATCATTGCGATGAACTCAAAGACAAAAATCTAAAACTTGACTCAAAATACTATTTAAGTCAACAAATTCTTCCGGTTGTGTCCAGACTTTGCGAACCTATTGATGGAACCGATTCACATATTTTGGCCGAATTTTTAGGAATTGAATCCACTGTTAAACTAAACAATAGGTCGGTATTGGAAGTGGAGTCCGCTTTTGAAAGAGGAGAACATAAATACGATTTATGCAAACCTTTGGTTTTTAAATGTGTTGACGAAATGTGTGGAAAAGATATAGAAATTCAAACTATTTTCAAAAAACTGCAAAACGAAGACACGACAGAAGAGACCTCTAAACTCACCAAAAAGAAATTGGAGCTAACGTTCAGTCGATGTCCTCACTGTAACATTGAGTTCAATGAATTAATGGCTCATAAATTTGGGATTCAATTGAGGCGTACTATCGATACATTCATTGCAGAGTTCTATCAAAAGTGGATGACATGTGACGACCAAATGTGTTCTCTCAGAACTCGTTACTTCACGGGTAGACTCACCAAACTGGGACCGAAGTGCCCCAAATGTAAATCAGGGACTCTTTTTCCTGAAGTAATAAAAATATTTTCTCTTAAACTTTATCCAAAACTTATTTAATCCGTTTATAATGAATTACAGATAACTGAATCCCAACTTAATCTACAGTTGACTTATTTTAAACATCTCTTTGATTTGGATCCGTCTCTCAAACAATTCTCGACTGAATCGGAGAAAAGTATTGAAAATAATTTGAATTAATTTTAATTTTTTAATCAAACGATTGTTTTATAATTCAGACGAAGGAAAACATTTGAAACTAAGATTTGGTCCTCTCTATGAAAAGTTGAAACAAGTGGTGCAACAGTTTCTCGACGCCAGTTCTTATAATGAACTCGATTTGAATTATTTATTTCGAAAATTTCGACCAAAAAACTCGAAATTAAATAATATCTCAATTAATGTCTAAACGCTATCTTTAAATGCATTCATTATTTTAATTAATTTTATAATTCATTTAATAAAATATAAATAAAATCTTTAATTCATATTCTAATGAATTGTTTCGAATCAAAATCGAAAACTTTTAATCCATTAAATCTTCATTTCGTTTATTGTTTCATAAATTAATTCGTTTATAAAATTAATAATCAGAAAACAATTGAATCAATAAATATCTAAAATTCTTTCGAATATTAATTAATTAATTGTTTATATTTATGTAAAACTTATTACAGTTTGACTTACTATCAGTTAATATAAAATCAAAAATTAATTACTTTTATTTAATATATTTTAGAGAATAATTATTAAATATTTTATTCATTTAAAACTTTTTTACCGATTAAACAGTTATAGAATTATCGGTTTGTTATAAACGTTAGTCGTTTTTTGATTTAATTAAAAAAACAAATTCAATCAAATCATTAAAAAGACAAATGTTATTAAAAAATATATATTTTATAAATTTACTAAATATTTGCATTAAGTTATGAAAAGCATTAATATATAGTTTTTTCTGTTCTATAACGTGAGTTCGAGTCGTAATATAATAATAATTATAAATAAAATCAAAAACTTGAATGACATATACAGGTATAGTGCGAGGGTTTAAACGAGAGTAAACCCATGGGTGTGTTCAATAGCTTGCGATAGTTTTTCACGTAATTTATCGTCACTACTATAAGTTTCGGGTAAATCGAGAATATTAAAGCAGGTGTGCGCCACCGGTAGGTAATCCTCACTCACTTTCATGGGTTGAATAATGAGCTAAAATAAAAAACATTTTTAATAATTCCTTAACTTATGTTAACTCAAAATATAGTATCAAACCTTCAAAGCACTCATTCCTAGTATTGGTATTCTATCAGAACCGGTAAGAAATAGTAAGAATTTCTTCTTCTGTTCGTTTGTAAATGAGTGAAAGACGCGCCAAAATGTGACAATAGTTGGATGAGAGGCACTGAAAGGAGGTTTGTATTCCGCGACAGCTTTTTCCAACTCGAGCCAATCGTAGGGCTCCTGTCCGGCCACGAGTTGCATCAGTTCTTCGGCGTGAAGTAACTTCAAGACCCCGTTTTCTCCGAGAACTTTATTGAATCCACTTTTGAATGCATTGAACTGTTGTTTCACAGAATCGTTCAAAATGTGAGTCCAATAGAGTTTTACGTAATCTTTTCTGTTATTAAAATTTAAAACTTTATTCTTTCCCTTCTTTTCCAATTCGTACTCAACGGGTGAACCAAAACAGTTCAGTGTTATCGTAAAGTTTAAGGTACTGTAAATTGCATTGAATTCTTCCTCAGTGTAACTCGTGTTGAGTATGTCTTTCAGATTCTTTACAAGAATTGGATCTAAACTATTCAAGTCTTCGATATCTAACGATTCGTTTAAAAGTTTTTTATATAAAACTAAAGGAAACGGTAAGTAAATGATGACCTGATTATATATAGCGAGACCACAAATAATACCAATCAAGTGATACATAACTAAGTCGTCCTCATCGGTCACTTCTCCCGGATTGAACCAAATAGTATTCGTTTCGTTGTATTCATTAAACATTCCGTATTTCTGATCCAATACTTCTTTCATTAGCAATAGGAAGAACTCCTTTTTGACACCCCCTCCCGCGTCAATGGCCTCCTCCCCAACAAAGTTAACTTTTATAGGCTTTTTAAAATCTGATGGGTTTTGGTTTCGATGACACAATTGATTTATGGTTTCGTGAAGTATATTATTACGACTAACAGAGAGTACGAGCAGTGGATCTGAAAGGAAAACATTTCCCGCAAAGAAAGGAATAGAAATAATTGATTGTCCGACAGCTGTCTGTTGTTCGATATGGGAATCAATTGTCAATATAATGGTCTTCGCGGGCGGATCAAAGATAAACGGAAAGTCACATAAAAATAGCGTTTTTTGTCCATTCATTTTTTGTTGGGGTGTTTTGGCATTCATGAAGTGCCACCACTGCGCGTAATCCATTCTTATATCAAATTTTTCGTGAACTCCTTCGATATAAAACTCTTTATAACAAACTTTATTAAACTTTTCGCTTATTTTGTAGAGTAGTCCCAAAACCTCGAGAGTGTACCCCAAGTTCTCGTGAAGAGTGGAGTCTATTGTTGTGTTTTGAGTATTATTTTTATTCTCTTTGTCCTGAATGCCCAACAATTCTACGACAAAACTCTTATAAATTGTAATAAAATGTTTGAAATATTTTAATTCTAAACGACTCAACCATTCTTTGAACGCTTCCATTGCGTAATCGTTGAGACGAATAACAGCCTTAGAATAACCAGTGATAAGATTTTTCATAATTTCTGGCTTTTTATAATCGTTTATAAAGCAGTGATAAAAAGGTAACAAAAGATATATTCGAAGTATTTCGGTATCAAATGAATTATTGTCGTAAATGTTGGGTAAGTTTGGTATCATTTTTAGAATAAACTCAAGAATTAATTCTTTTAAGCGATTGTTTGAGCTTTCGATGAATTGGAAGTCTTTAAGCATTAAATTCCAGTCAATCGAAGGCAAGATATTCTCAGACTCTGTGTCTAAATCGATATAACTTGCGTTCCAACACGAGAGGGAAGTAAACATATTCTCGATGTGATCGATGTCATAGTAAGGGATTGACTCGGAGTCAGAAATGCTCTTCAAATGAAGCAAATGATTAAATTTCTGGATTTCATTGAATGAACTCTTTGTTCTAAAATCTAATGGTCTCCTCTTATCCGAGAATCGAACCACTATTACAAAGCTTTGGTCGCCTTTACTCGCGACCACTTCTTTCAAGATTAGGGGATACCGTCGGTCAATATCGGAATCAGGATCTGAGAGGTATTCATCGATTTCGATAGATTCCGGTTCTGTCGATAGTATAGTGTTTTGACTGCAAACAAAAGTGGTTTGTTTTTGAAAGTGGGGGTCTTTTGTACTGTCTTCGGGCTCTTCAATAATAGCCGTTTCATCAGAACTGAGCTCATTGTCGCTGATCTCACTTTCGATGACCTCATTATCGCACAACTCATTTATTGTCATCTTTTCGTCTTCAGAATCATTATCAGAATTGTCGACATTTTTTGGACTGTTTTGAAGGGAAAGATTTGGTGACGGCTTCGGAGTAACCACTTTAACAATAGGGAGTAGAGAACCCCCCATATTTCTCAGACTGAGATCTTTGACTCCAAACTCACTCCACTGACCCGTAACACAGATTGGCATCGCTTTACTTATTTGGGTACCGATTCCGAGCTGACCCGAACCGTTGAGACCGAATGCATAAACTCTACCCTTAGAGCCAACTGAGGCTAATGTATGGCAACGACCGCACGAGACTTGGGTTACAATATTCCCCATCAGTTCGAATACTCTTCGCGGAAGTATTTCATTGTTGTTCTTCGAGTGCCCCAATTGACCGTACATTCCCGCACCCCAAGTGAACAGACCTCCATCTAATGTAAGAGCAACGGAGTGTTCTTCACCGCAACTAATAAAAGCTATTTTTTGCAATCGAAGTGTGTTTTGAACGGTGGGAACACTTCTATTTAAGGTATCGTTGAGACCCAATTGTCCGAATTCATTCTTACCCCAAATATACACAACACCAGTATATGACAGCACTGATGAATGATAGCCTCCACAGGACAGCATACGTATTGGAACCGAACGCAGTGATAACACTTCTATTGGACTTAATATTAAAATCAATATTAAATACCGACACTAACTGTCCTGTGCTGTACTGTAGTTCATAGGAATACATGTATAACAGATTTTGTTACCTGTTTTCACAGTTGCCTTTCATTCCATTTCCCAACTAATGATAAAATTAATAATTTAGTCAACAATTAAAATGTTAAGACAGGTAACAAACTGGTAACACACCTGACCGAATGCATTCGAACCCCAAGAGTAGACTAAACCCCCTATAAATATATAAATTATAGTTTTAAAAGTATTTTAGAGTAATCAATATTAATATAAATTTCTGAATGTGTTATAATTGTTCAAAACTGCAATATTTGTGTCTTTTGTTAAACTCATTGTTTAACTCGTATTACAATCTTTAATAAAATTGTGGTACTTTCCTGTTAGGAGGCCCACCAAGTAATATGTCAACGACTGTACTTTCATATATTATTAACGCGAGCTATGATTTCTATTATAATAAATGAAAAATATTTTTCTTTTTGTTATTACGGCTAACATTAAAATTATATTTCTTTTATTTCACTCATAAATTACTCAGTGTTGCGGTTGAGTTTGTGTTGGCTTTGAGGTTATAATGGGTGCAGGGATGACCAAGTGGGGGCAGGGGGTATTTTCCTATACCTCCCTAGCGAAATTTTTGTTGGAAAATACCTCCCCTAGAGATTGAGAAGAGGTACTACCCCCCTCCCAAGACAAAAGAGAAAGAGAGAGAGAAAAACAAGAATGACCATTAATATATCTCCGCTTCGTTATTATCAAAGAGAGGGAGGGGGAGAGAGGGGGAAGGGAGAGAGGGAGGGAAAGAGAGAGGGGGAGGGAGAGAGGGAGGGAGAGTTGCCATAAATGCAATTCAATGAAAACAATAGCAAATAATTTAAAATAATAACTAAATAATAAAGAATATGAATATTTTGCACTTCTTTTAGACTCAAATGAGAGAAAACACTTTAGAAGTACTCACAGAACATAAAGTTAAAGTATAATATGATAAAAGATTTTTATATTTTTTAATATTTTAGAAAATCTAAGCATTACTTCATTAAAGAATCTTTTGATTCACCAAAAAATTATCGAAGAAATGAAAACAATTTACTAAAACATAAACATCTGAAAATATTATTTCAATGCAAATTTTTAAAATTAAAATGTACCAGTGAGTATGTACTCAAATAACATACTTAAATAAGTTTGAATAGAATGAGTTTTATTATGCAAGTCTATCATTTGCATTTCCTTCAGTTATGGCGGGATTTGGATTTAATGTAAGGAATAATATTAAAGACAAAGTATATAACATATTAACAATCCTTTACAATATAAAATGAGAATTAAAATAAATTCTGATAAAAATCTTGAAAGTTTTAATGCAAAATATTACGCAAAAGCTTTAATCGACTTAAATCATATGAGATCTAATGTTTCAGGAAAATACTTAATGCAGAAAATCAAATGAAAACTGAGATGAAATTAAATTATAAGAAAACGATTCCGATCATTGAATTGACAGAAAAAATTCAAAGAAATTATTGAAGTATCAAATAAAGAAAATGATAGTGATTCTGAATTTGATATTCAACCGAGGACAATTCAAATTGATAGTTTTTAACAGTAATAAATTCATTTTATTCATTTATCATTCATTTATTCAAATAAATTAAAGTTAAAAAAAATAAGTTGTACATTTATAGTCTTTGTTCGTTAAAGTGCACATGTCTGACTTGTTTGAAATTTTTTTAATCCCCAAACCCATCTAAATATTTTTACCTAGCTAATTTTATCAAAAGTGGTCAAAAACTTCGAAACATTTTAATTGCTGTTTCTTATTATTAAACAAGCTCGATTCAAGATTATTTTAACTACAGTTTTCAAGTTATTATATGGCTCGTTATTATCAAAGAGCTC
>JAQGCF010000350.1:0-10891 GCA_034699405.1 Hermanniella punctulata | reverse complement strand
AGATGAATAAAGTACAAAAGTCACCCTCACTTCCCCAGTTATAGTCTATGCAATACTATTCTATGCAGGACTATATATCATATATAAAAAAGTTACAATACTCAAACCAAATGTAAAATGTTTGGACGGCTGTGATCTAATGCATTAGTGTTTTAGAATTTTGTATTTTATCTAAAAATTAATATAATTTACTACTACTTACTTATCCTGATGAATATTAAATAATTCCTGAATAATTATGCCGAGACTCCAAACATCAGTTCGTTCATCATATTCATACATTTTATCCTTATTTTTGGTTCTTAATTCTATACCCTCATATTTATCATATGTTACCGTTTCAGGGTACAAATTTTGCGCATTTTTGAATGTTGAGGATCCAAAATCTCCCAGTTTTAATAAAACTAATTTATCATCTTTAATTGATAGAAATATATTTCTAGGGTGCAGATCCCGATGAATTATTTGTGTTTGGTGCAAAAATTTTAAGCCATTAATAATTTCATAAATAAATTCGCACGAAATTAAAAATTTGACCACTCTCCAAATTTTAACTCCAGTCTCTTGTTCTAACAAATTTGCGATATTATTCTTATTATTTATTTCATCAATAATATTTCTGAAATTTATTTTTAGACAACATTCCATCTGGATATGTAATCGATCGTCTATCTCATACCAAGAATCAGAATAATCAACAACACGATTAAAATTATTATTTTGTAATGCTCGTAAAATTTCTATTTCATTAATACCATATTTTCTCGCATCTTCTTTTAAACCGTCAATGTCTTAAAAATATAAAGTTTCAGTTGTAAAAATTGCCAAGGTAAAATTTAAATAAAATATTAAAAATTAAAATAAATATGAGTATTATGTTTTTGAGAATATTACAAAATTACTGACAAGTAGGGGCTGGGAGATGTCAGACCCGGATTTTAAAATTTCAAAATTTTATCAAAAGAACACTATATAAGAATAAAAAAAACTGAAATTATTTTTGCTATTTTTGCACTGGTAACTTTTTATTCTACATAATCATTACAATAGTGATATTCTTAATAATAATTAATAAAACTAAATGAATTTTTACGAAATGAACAAATGATAAATACTCCATCTGAGCACTGAGAATTGAGTGCCAAACACTGAAGATTTGACAAATCAAAGCAAAATTCCAATGGTAAAATATTAAAAATAACAAAATACCAGTTGGTGGTTCGTTAGTGTTATATAAAGTAATATTCAAATTGACGAGAGTTAACAAATTATAAATTGAATTTGTATAGTCTTAGGTGGTGATTAATAATATCGAATCATGTTGGAATTTGAATAGATAATTTTTAAGTTAT
The DNA here is from genome assembly GCA_034699405.1 of Hermanniella punctulata. Classification (NCBI taxonomy): domain Eukaryota; kingdom Metazoa; phylum Arthropoda; class Arachnida; order Sarcoptiformes; family Hermanniellidae; genus Hermanniella; species Hermanniella punctulata. Next base: position 9,539 of record JAQGCF010000350.1, on the reverse strand, counting down.
TAAAGAAATAACTACGATAATTATTACGTTATTTGTGTGTGAAATTTAATAATCGATAGTTTGATATTTTTAAACGATTGATTGATTATTTTATTGTTTATCTTTTATTATAATTTTATAATTAAAACTGTTTTAAAGATGAATAAAATTAATGAATTTAATGTTGTTAAACTATTATTTGATGAAGTCAGTAATTATAAACGAGAAGAAACACCTGTAACTCTTCAAGAAATTGAGTTAAAAGACAAAATTATAGGCAAGTATTAATATATTTTCCGTTAAAGTTTTTGTCTCATATTTCAAAACTATTACTCAATTATCACTTATTTGTTTAAAACTTTCAATCAATCTTTATAATGACTTTTGATACCATTTCCTACCCATTAAACGCTACATAAAGTGCTCTATAAGATTTTCTAAAACAAAAAAACACTAAATTTTTTTAATGTGTAATTAATTTTTAAAAAATCTATTTCTCATATCAGTCATATACACTAAAAATAAAGTTTACGTAAACTCAAAAAATAATCGATTATAAACAATGAAAGTTTATTCAATGAAAATCTCGAATCTATTCATTACTCCACAACTTATATCAATAAATACATAAATATTTTATTATAAAAATGGTTATATTTAAAAGTAATTGTATTCTATTTGCTTAACAAGTTTGGGTTGAGTTACTTGTGTTAGAAATTATTTTTAACCTAAGTTTGAGCTCAAGATTACAGGTATTATAAAATGGATAAAGAGAGAGACCATTAATTAGAATTTTCTAATTTTGGATTTTATATAACTTTTATGCACTCAATACAATACTTATTATTACCGTTAACTTCAAAAACATACAATAATTTCTACTCATAATTTCCTAATGATAAAGTGAATGCGTTTACTTTATAATTTTTTATTATTACTTCAGTTCATATTATGAATCAATGTTTAAAAGTTATGGAAATGTTAAGCAATACTCGAGTAGAAAATCATAACTAGTTTTTATATGCACTGTATTTCATCACAAGATATTAAACTCTATGACTAGAGCCAGAAGTTTACGAAACAAAATACTAATTAGTCCTGAATTGAGTCCCGTTATGCATGTATTTCGGTCTATACATCCTTGAACATTTTGCTATAGCAAAGGATGTCAGCCGTTTGCAAAGATCAGCTGAGAGTTACGATAATTTTAGTGTATATACACTAGAGTCAGTGTAAAGTCATTGTCATTCATTTTTATACACCCTATCAAAAAATTAGGATAAAATATTTATGGATATAAAATTAATTATATTCGATCTTAAAATGAAAAATTGCCTCAAATTTAGTTAATATATCGTTATTTATATATTATATAATTTATTTTAAAATTTAAATCTTCTTATTGTAAGTGGTCACTCGTTATTTGTCTAGTTTTTAATACCATTAAAACATAGAAAGATGTGGTGTAATAACACTGTATATCAATATATTTATAATCAGGAAAGAAATTTTATAGCTACAGACTGTTTTTTATTTATAACTCTGCTAACTAGAATGTCAGATACAGGCGTTTTGCATAGGTTCGACAATGTGTTGTCATTACATACATTAATAGTTCACACTTTTTAATAAAACCAATTAATGACTATATTAATACAGTACAGTCTGTTCAGTTCAAATCTAACCACATATTGCCAATTCTACACTTTAGAATTTAATGACAAATTTTTATTAAAGATTTATATAATTTTAGGTTTCAATGAAATTTTAAACAAAATATTATTGAACATAAATTATATACAATAGAACTAATATTTGGTAGCATTTACTATAACACTTTGATATCGTTTTTTTCATTGAATTCACTTAATTTTGACAATAATTTTATTATTTTCTCATCTAATTCATCATTTGTTTTACGTTTACGTTAATTTGAATTTTTTATGCACTAAAGTAATATTATATTTATAAAATATTATTATATCATGTCTTAATTAGGTTTAAATGTTGTATAACACATTCAATACAAATATTTTCTCACATTTTATCAATAATATATTAAATTATTTTTCACTTATTAGTAAACAATGTGTTTATGAAATTATTTAAATTTATATATAATTTCTTTCAATAATTATATATATTATTTGCTTAATATAATGTAATTTTAATTATTAATCTCAATTATTTTTATAAATATATTTCACTATTTTATTTTTTCAAAAATTATTTAAAAACTAATACACTAAACAAAAGTTATAATATTAAAAATCTAAAACAAATTCATTATATTATGTGTCGAAATTCATAACACTATTTAATTTTAATTAATTAAGTAAATAAATAAATTAGTTATAATTATACCCTTTTTCTATTCTGATTATCATTAATATATAAATTTGAGAGTAGCCTGGATTTACAGTAATATATTTTGTGTAAATGTATTATAAATAATGATGTGCAAAAGCCGTGACTTTCTATTTTTAACTACAGTTTTCGAAGAAAATGTACTATTTAATTTCGTCGTTCCCGTTTCGCCGTATATAAAGAGATATACCTCGTTGTTATATAAAAATATATTATTTTAAAAATTTGAAAATCTTGAAAATCTTGAAAATTAGTCTCATTCTAATATAAAGAGCTCTTTGATAATAACGACCAATATAATAACTTGAAAACTGTAGTTAAAATAATCTTGAATCAAGCTTGTTTCTTTATGTATGCCGAAAATCAATTTGAATTTGGTATATCTACAGAGTACCAGGATTTCGCACATCACTAATAATAAAATTTCACAGAAATTATGTTTTAATTTTAATAGCTATAAAATTATATTATATTGTCATTGGTTAGAGATCCTAAATAATTTAATATCAATGTTTATCTACTGTGGTCAGATTTGAACTGTACAGACTGTAGATAAAAATTGTGAGCTATTAATGTATGTAATGACAACACTTTGTCGAACCTATGCAAAACACTTCTATCTGACATTCTAGTTAGCAAAGATCTAAATAAAGAACAGTCTGTAGATACCAATATTTCTTTCTGATTATATATTATGTTTATAATTTTATTATTAGAATTAAAATTTTAGTCTTGATAGAACAAAAGCTTTAAAAAATTGCCAAAAAATTTGATAATAAATTTCCCATTTATTACAGTACGATTCATCATTAACAAATTACATCTATTTCTCAAATATTATAATTGAATTAAGTTAGGAATCTGATTTTTGATTTTGCTTAATATTTATTAATTTTCACTTAATTTTTAAAATCATTGATCAATAAAATTATGGTTATATAGTGTTAAAATTATTAATAATGAATTAACTAAATTTAGGCAATTTTTCATTTTACGATATAATTTAAAATGTAAGTTATTTATATATCTAAAAAATTTACTCATATCAAACAAATACACTATATTTAAAGTTTATGTAAACTTAAAAATTTGAGTTTGAATTTTATTCAATTTATTGATTTAGTTACAATATTTTAAATTTTTCATTATTTGTAGATATAATCAAAAGTTGTGTACAATCAAACGATTACAGTTATGAAACCGAACAAATACTTGAGTTTGATGAATATGAAACAGAAAATTTGATTGAATTTGATTACAATGAATTAATAGAAGAGGATGAATTGTGTGAATATAATATCATTGACTATAGCGATAAAGTAAAAGCAGTGCAATACTGGAAAAGTGGTACAAAAAAGTTGAGAACTTTGGAATCGGTGCAGAATCAATTTAGATATGTGACAAATATGAGACAATTATATCGATGGAGTCAACAAATAAATGATGGAGGAAGTCGAATTGATAAAGTTAAAGCGATTTCAAATTATTTGTTACAAGAATTTCAGAATGCAAAGACACAAAATCTAATTGTTCACGATATCGATTTGAAACGATGGGCGATATTTAAGAATAAAGATGTAAGTTATTATATTAATCTTTATTGCCTAACATTTTAAAACGTATAAACTAGGTAAATTTGGAAGGTTTCACAGCTTCAAAAGCCTTTATTCAAAACTTTAAGCGCATTAATAGAATTGTCTCTCGCAAAGTAACAAAATTTGTTACAAGAAATTACAACCAAGAATTATCTGATATTAATGCTACTGCTAATTTATTTGTCAACTCAAGTGCAACTCTTTTTAAAAATTATGAATTATCGGAAATATTTAATACAGATCAAAGTGACTTTAATTTGGAAATTCACTCAGGACGAACACTGGATTATAAAGGCATTAGTTCAGTAATGGCTTCTACACAATCATTACATGCAATGACCCATTCTTATACCATTCAACCCATAATTAAAGCGAATGGTAAATTGTTATCACCATTATTTATCGTTTTGCAAGAGATTGATGGCAAATTTGGAGTGAGAGTTAATGAAAATTTATTCAATGCCCCCAATATTTATGTTCAACCCTCTAAATCTGGTAAACTAACAAATGAATTACTATTTGATTGGTTTAACAATGTTCTGCTTAAAAATGTGCCAAATAAGTGCCTCTTATTTTTGGATTCGTGGAGTTCACATAAAAACTTAAAATCACTTGAAAATGAAAAATCTATTGAAATTCTACAAATACCACCTAAATGCACATCAATAATACAGCCATTGGATGTCTACTTCTTTCGTATGTGGAAAAACTTTATTCGCCGCTTTTCTGATAGAATACTATTAGATAATCTTCAAGTAGATCTGCATAAAAGAAATAACATTTTAAAACTGCAATCTTTAGTTCACAATCAATTTTCATCCCCTCGATTTGAAAATTTTATAAAGTATTCGTCATATAAATGTGGATATATTAAAGAGAAACCAGAAAAATTTCAAACACCAGTCGAATTTTGCTTTGATTTATCAGATCGACAGTGTTTTGCACTCAATTCTCAGTGCTCAGATGGAGTGTTTATCATTTGTTCATTTTGTAAAAATTCATTTTGTTTTAATCATTATTTTGTAGAATATCATTACTGTAATAATTATGCAGAATAAAAAGTTACCAGTGAAAAAATAGCAAAAATAATTTCAGTTTTTTTTATTCTTATGTAGTGTTCTTTTGATAAAAATTTGAAATTTTAAAATCCGGGTCTGACATCTCCCAGCCCCTACTTGTGAGCAGTTTTGATACTTGTTTCTATAATCATAAGTGTTGAGTTAAGCTTGATTCATAATATCTTACTTTACAAACAGGTTGGCTAAAAGTTATTTTAACTGTATATTCTTAATTCATTACCTTCTTTCACCTTCACTGTTGAAAAATAAATAATAGTAATTTAATGTTAACACCTTGCCTAGGAAAATTGTTGTGTCCCCATAATATAGGGAGTGGTTGGTATAATGTGACAATTATTTAGTAATAAATTGAGTTTTACATTTCATCAATAATTTTGTTATTAGCTATATTTAAATAGTTTTAAAATTACAATGATTTTATACCGAAAGGTATGCCAAAGCATTGCTAATTTATGTGCTAATAAGAGACGGCAATAATGTGTTACTTATGGTCTACCGAAAGATACGGAAAACCAATAACCAATTTTGAATTTTATATTATTCATTGAAATTGCTTTAAATCGCTTTAAATGTATTACACACTATCCAGTTTATAGAGAACAGGTAAAAAAGTGTTAAATATAAACGGAATGAGCTTGATGTTCAATATATTTTTAACAGTAAAATGTAACATTTGGTTTTAAAACTTATTCACAATAACGAGGTAATTAAATAGCGTTCATAATAAGCGGGTTCACTATAAACGGGATAGGTTGTTATTAATATTATTATACCTTAAAATTATATTATTTTTTTCATATAATAGTAAAATGGATTAAATATTTATATTAAACAGATAAATAACATTTATATATTTTTCTGTATAATAATTTTGTTTACGAAAAATTATTTTATTAAACAGTAAATTTAAATTAAATATTAAATATAATTATCATTTCTAATGTTTTGAAATATAGTGACACACTTTACTGACATTATTTTCAAAACATTAATCTTCAAACATCTTTAGAGGATCGTAACAATACTAACTTGTAAGCATTTAGTTTTATAAAGGTATGTACAGCCTATTCTGTTCAGAACAATACAACGTTAAAAATTATTAACAGTTTAAAGTAATGGATAACTCATTTGTGACTCAGTAATGTAATGTAATTTAATGTAACTCTAATGTAAATGTACTTAAAGTAATAAATGGTTCATTAGCAATACGCGTTCAGATTTGAACAGGATATGCTGTACAAAATCATACTTCTTTATTATTTGTAACAACATTTTCAATTACCCAATGCTTTAATTACTTCTGTGTAGGTGTTTCTTAAACTTTACAAAATATTGCAAAGTTTAAGCTTAATATTACTTATTATAAGCAATTAATGAGTAATAATCTTATGAATTAGTAATTGATTAAAATTTTTGTTACGGGCATAGGTGTCACTGTGTTATAAATGGTACTATTCTTGAGGTTATGGTAGGTATTCCCTTCTACCGGTGCGTTATTGGCGCTTATACTCGCGCTCTGGTAGGCATTCCTTTCTACCGGTGCTTTATTGGCGCTTATACTCGCGCTCTGGTAGGCATTCCCTTCTACCGGCGCTTTATTAAAGCCTATACCTAAGAATGGGTTGAAACCAGACATCACTTTTGTGGGCACTCAATAACAAACTCAGTCTCAATTATAAATACTTTATTTAACTTTAAAACTAAACACAATTAACATTAACACTAACACAGATAACACCTCTGCTCGTAAACACCAATAAATATATTTAATTTAACTAACAATCAGTTTATGTCTATCGACTCTACTGTATATAATCTCAATCTATAATAATATTAATAATAATAATGTTCTCTTATATACTGTATATGTATTTCATGTCAATGTCAAACACTTTATAACAATTAGTTTGTATTCATTTAAACTTCTATTCATTTTATATCTCATTTCATATCTCAACTCATATTCATATCTCATACTAATAACAATAATTATTTGAAATAACCTTTAAATTACAGTTTTGAGTCACATATGCATAGGGAGTACATTCGTGTGCCACAATTTTAGATTATATTCAAATAAAAAAAATTCTAAATATTAATAATTTTATTATAAAATTAAAATACAAAACAATATTTTTAAAAATAATATTTTGACAAACTTTAAAATTTCTTATTAATAAAAATAATGATTATTTTTATATAATGGACAACAATTGTCAAAAATTGTTTTTAATTTAAATTTATCAATCTAAATTATCTAAACTATATAATGCTTAATCTTTTACTATTTTGTATTTACACTGATAGTTAAAAGTATTTAATTACTCATATATTTGATGATTATTAAAAAAACAAAAATAATGCGTTTTATATAAACAAAATGTTTTTATGATAAGTGAATAAAATAATCATAAATAATAAACTTATTCATTGATAAATTTAAGTGTTTCTCATTAAAACCACGGGTGGCCAGACTCGAAAATGACAGGGGGTATTTTGCTATATAGTTGGGCTGAATCGAGGAGAGGGTAAGTGATTATATGTTTTATTGTAGTTTTATGAGAAAATTTCCCAATTTTCCTTATTTTTCCCTATATTTAAGAGTGTTCTGCAAAATTATAGGGGGATGTCGCCCTACTTTACTCCCCTCTGGCCATCCATTCATTTTAACAAAATTTTTATATACTGTACAGTACAATGTTTGCAATCTAAAGAGAAATACCGTTAGGAAATAGAGTTAAAACAACACTGATTTCAAATAATTTTAGTGAATTGACTCATAACGATAAGAGGTTATAATTATTGTACTTTTAAGACATAAGATTTTCTTAGAATTTAATCTAATGATAAAATTCTTAAAGCATTATAACAAAAGCTTTTTAACATCTATTACTATCTTATTACATATCATTCATATTACTGTTGTCTTATTAATTATCCATTATAAAAGTTTTTATTTGTATAGAAGGGTTCTGAGTGTTTACGGAAACTCTACTATTAAACGTATTAATAAAAAGATAATGATTAACCTTATGTTGGAATTTGAAGTGAATGTTATTTTTATAATTTTTCAGTTATGATAATTTAATTTTCTATAGAGAGTAAATTCATAAATCTTTTTTAAAACCAAATCCTTCCTTCAAATCTAAAAAAACACAATAATAAATATATTTAGTATATAAAGTCTATTTTATCATTTAAATTAATTTAATAGTTATTATACCTCTATAACAAACATTAAATTTTTCCGATAACCACTTATAATTAATGAGCATTCAAAGTTGAGCTGTTTTTCTCAATGCTCTTAGAAAATTAGTTAAAATTATGAAATAATAAGATAATTCTCAAGGGTTGGTCATAAAGCAAAAACCCTTTCAATTCTCAGCTCTTAATTTGCTTCTCAATCAGAGGTGGCCAAAGGGAGGCTATAAACCTATATAGCCTTTCATGTGATTTTAGAAATACCCACATTTAGCCTTAGATTTCTGAAACAGAAAAATTCGAAAAATGAAAAAATAGGGCAAATTGAGAAATTATAAAATTACTGACACTATACCCTTTACAGAGACCTAGATAAAACACTCCTCCCTGCTATTTTTAAGTCTGCCCTTCTCTGTCTCTCAAAGATACCATATGGAAAAACATTGCGTGTTATTTAAAATGTACACGTTGCATTGCAGAGCTTAATTTAATTAAAATTATTTTATTGTCTAAATGTCAGAAATACTCAAACAAAGCTGATACTGATTAAAAGATTAGATTTTTGCTATGCTATAATCTATTGTTTTATGCGTATATGTGTTTATCAGTATGAAACAGCCAATACTTTTATATATAATACAGTTTACTAAACAAGAAAATAATAAAGAGTTAAGGTAAGAACAAAGTTCATATTAATAATTAACTTTATAATTTTGTGCAAAATATTCATCTTAAAATTTTTAAAAATAATTTGTGCGAGTTGTGTATAATTGAGCTGAAGTTAAAATAATTAATACTTTTTTGTTATTATTGAATGTTTAACGCAAAATAAGATATTCATTCAACTCATTGTTTTTTATTTTAATAATTATTATGTCTTTGATTTTAAACAAATTTAAAGAATTTGATAAATTTAAAGAAGATATCAATATATTCTTTATTGTTGATGACATAAAAGGGAAAAATTTTATATATACTACACATGTAGATGAAGTATTTGGATTTGGATCAAATAGTGATGGATGTCTAGGATTTGGACATAAAAAAGACATTGAATCACCAAAATCTATAAAAGAACTAAAGAGCAAAAAAATTACAGAGTTTTACAGAGGATTTGATTTTTTGTTAGCAAAAAATTCAAAGTGTGAACTCTACAGCTGGGGAAGTAATAAGTTTGGGCAATTAGGTCGAGAACAAAGTGACTCTGTGTTATTACCTCAAAAAATAATATTTTTAAATAATAGCAATATTGTTTATGTGAGCTGTGGATGCTATCATGTTTTAGCCTTGACTGATAAAGGAGAGTTATATAGTTGGG
>JAQGCF010000349.1:0-10899 GCA_034699405.1 Hermanniella punctulata | reverse complement strand
ACGGGATTAGGTTTAAAAATATCTCATCTAATGTGAAATCATAGGAACCATTAATTTTACTCTTTCAAAATGAAAATATTGGCAAAAATATCGATAAAAATAAGATTTATTGATATAATTATAGAGTTCATTATCATTTTTACTAAATGCAAAGATATTAAAATTTTTAATAAATTGAATCTCAAGTAATAGTGTTAGTGAATGAAAACGAATAACCTTTTATTTATCAATAAATAACTTTCTGATTAAGCCGTCAATGATTGAAATATAGGCTGACTTTAGGCCCCAAAAGGAATTTATTCTTGGGTTAAAAACCTGGTGAAATAGTTTTAACTCTTCAACAAATTCACGTTTAATTTCAATCACTTAAGCATTTGTAACAAAAAAGAGCGAAATATAAGCGAATGCTTTCGATTGGAAGATCAAACAAAAAACAATTTATCACTAATTTATATCAAAGGAATCCAATTAAAAGTTTAATGGATTTGTTTAAATTTAAAACAAATTAGTTCGTCCCTCAAATTATTCAAATGTAGCATAACTTCAAATAAATTAAGTCAGGGCTGAAGTCATAATTAGTTTTTCACTCCGAGAACAATAAAATCTTAAGAATTCCAAAAACTATTAATTACTAATTTCAATAAAAATTTAAAGTTTCAAATGAAGTGAAATTAATAGAAAATGAAGAAAATAATATAAAAAATCTTTTTTGATATAATAATTTCTTGACAGAGCCTCTTGAGTAGTAATCCCGCTGTTATCTAATAGCGTGTATTATTAATATTAGAATATGTTAACCCCTTAACACACATATAATCTATTGTATTAAACGGAATGAAACGCTGAATAGGATTAATCTATTGGAGTACGTGTGTCATGAATGTAGTGAACTTAAAAATTATAATAACTTATATGGAAAGAGTTGGAGCAAAATGTTTATTATTAAGATTATAGTGACTCAAAACATTCACACAAGAAATTCTTGTACTTAATTTGTATCACAAATATATACCATATTTGAAGGATCGCATAAATACAACATTTTTTGTTAAACATATTTTTCTTTTTTTATATTTTACTTTATTCTCAAATAACTTATATTCAGTGAATCGATTGAAAAAAATTGGTGTAATTATTATAATTTCTTGAGAACTATTTTTGTCTGATATAAGGTTTTTTGAGCACATAATCAAAACAAATTGATATAACATTTGTCAATGAAATTTTAAATTATAACTATTTTTATTTATAATTTTCATTATAAATAACATTCTAGACTTCATTATAAAAGGAAAATCTTGTTATACAGACATATAATGAATAGACATTAACTTTTTGAAATTGATACTTAACTTTACAGATAGTTGGGTTCAGTTAATAATACTAATCATATCTGTTATTTATTAAACAAGATTGGGTTTATCAATGAGGAACCATATATTACCTGAAGATATAAACTAAGAGTCAAATAGTTTTACTTAAATTATAACTTCGGTAAGGGTCGTAACCCAACTTCAAGGCATAATTGAATAATTAAATGGATTAAATCATTTTTAAAAAATAATTAAAATAATTTCAATAAATATAGATGAATACAGTTTTGTTTATGAAATTTAAATGGTTTGGCACAGGTATCTGCACGACATATAAAAAGAATATACACTGTAGTTCACTACATACATGTAATGCAAATAATAAAAATGATATAATAATAGTCATGGGAATAATAATAACAGTGAGTAACGCATTTAATTTTTAAATAACTAGTTATTAGTTATGATTAATTAATTTAAATTTTGCCGATTTTTGTTTTTTATTTTAATCGTTTATAACAAATAACGAATGCTCTATAAAAATAAGTTAATTAAAAAAAGGATTTTATGAGAACTTCTGATTTATATTAACTTTTAAAAAATGCAATTAACCAGACGTTGATATTGAACTTAAAATAGTGGATGAAATTATTCGTTTTCTTACTTAAACCCAAAATTAGATTTTTATTTGCGATAAAAAAAATTAATTTTGTTTAGAGTCAATCATCAATGTTGTTAACATTTATAACAAATATTGCCTTTATATTAGTTGACCTTTTTTTCTGCAACAATTATCTAAAAAAAATTTAAAAATAGCAAAATAAAAGTTCATTAAAAACAGGTGTAAACAGTAAATGTCACAATTGAGATAACACATCAACCTTTGGAAAAAGTAGATCTTTTGATGTAACAGAATTGAAATAATTGAGTTGACAACTCAAGGAAGGATAAGAATAATTTTTTTCAATCACTATTATTATTATTTTCTTTTATTCGTTTCTAAAGCAAAGCTATGTCTGAAAAACATATAATCAAAAGAATGTCAAATATGTTGAAATCACTCTTTTGAGTCTATTGTCTAAGCTTTTCAATAAATAAAATTAATGAGTACTTAAAAGTTTTTTCCACTATTTAGGTAAAGCCGTTCCAGTAGTAATAGAACTCTTATAAATCTAAAATTACCGAATTATTCTACCAGAACCTAAATGTTGGTTTCGGTTTTTATTACATTTCTTATCAAAAAAAGTTTGATTTCCTAATTGCGATTCAAAATAGTTTATCGCAAAAAAGTTTGTCTTCTGATGTGTATTAAGACATTCAATAATTATGTTAATTCATAAGATGTGTTGTCGTGATATCACATACAGAATGAGTTTGATATACAGATCTGTAGAATTAGGAGATAAGGATGTGACAGAAAAGGCCATCACTTGTGACCATCACTTAAAAGATGACCTTTTATTTAAACTTTTCACATAACAAGTAATCTAAATGCTCTAAATTTTAAATTATGAGTCAGATATGACTAAAAAGATCTCTACCACAAAACCAAACTGTCATAAGGGTTAGCATTAAGTTTTCAAGTTTTTTGTTTTGTAGTAATTATAAAAGCAATTATCAAATACTTAATTATATAATAAATTTTATTTTAAATAAAAAATTTCATAGTATTTGAAAGTTTAAAACGCACACAATATTAGAGCTTAAAGGAAAGTGTTTTTCTGAATCATTAAGACGTCTATTGAAACTCATTGTCCTTTTCTCAGTTAATTACATATTTTAGACATAGTGTAGAAACACTGTAACTCAACTAAAAGGCCAAATCTTCAAATGAAGAAAACAATTATTTTACTAAAAGCTTAGAAGGAATGGAAAAAATTAATGATTAAGTCGACAATGTTTGTTGACATAATCATTAACTATGGATTTCTTTCTCAATGAATGCGTTTTAACTCAAAGAAAAATAGATAAAACTATTTTATTTTTTAAATTAATTTTTATACTCATTCTGTTTATCAAACAATAACACAGTATTGTGTGCTCTACTCAAACAGCAAAAATATAAGACATTAGTCTTTTCTAATATTAAAGCATTTAATTGTATTATTTTTTAATTAATATATTTTTCTTAACAATTAAGATAAGATACAGATTTGATAACAAACTTTATAAATGAAAACATTAGTATTTATTTCGAATATTAATGAAAAATATAATATTTATAATAAAGAAAATAATATTAAAACTATAAAAAATTTAGTTTTCATATAATAACATTTCAGAATAATATCATTAAAACTTCAATAAGTTATTTAAAATTATATCAAATTTTAAGGCTTTCATTGTTGTTAAACAGTACTGTAATCTACTTTAGTGGTAAATGTGATATATTCTCATTCAAGATTATGCAAATAACCTACAATTGAAACCGAGTGACTGTCCCGGTCTTATTGCATAAGTTTTCATAGATAACACAATTTAATCAAAACAATTTAAATGAAAACTTATAGAATTAAGTGTAAAATATTTTTTTTTGTCAATTGATAGTATAATAGATTTGATAGAATAAACTAATTTTTGATTATTTGTATCTAAACTATTATACTATTGTTTTGTTGTTTTGCTGATTTTAAAAATATTTTTCACTCCTAAACTATAGTAAAAAAAGAGGGGCAGAAATGAACGCTGAAGTCTCATTGACTTAACAAACCAGTTATGCAACTTTTAATATAAAAGCATTGGCAGAACTCACTAGACTTTAATCAAAGCAATTGCGAGCAATGTTTCTGAAGTCATAGTAAGAAAATTTGAAGACTTAAGAGAAAAAGAGTGTTTGTCTGTCTGTCTATCATTTTAAATCATATTTCCTTTGTTTGAATAGAGATTTGAAGTAAAAGTAGAAAATCTCAAAAATGTAATCAAATTTGAATTTCAATATCAATTTTTTCACTTTTATATTTGTGCCAACATTTCAATATAAAAGTGAAACAACAAAACAAATACAAAAATGGATAATAAACTTAAAGGATCTCCAGATGAGCCCGATATGGAGTATTACCACTATCAGGTCAATTATGTGCGAAATAGTCGTGCCATCGGTGTGTTATGGGCAGTATTCACAATGTGCTTCGCTATCATTAATGTGGTAGTGTTTGTTCAGCCACAATGGCTCGGAGACACCGAGACATCTCCAGGTACAGGATATTTCGGCCTCTGGAAGTCATGTAGACTTCTACAAGACGGACAAGACCTCATTTGTGAGGGAAGATTAGATGATTTTAGTTCAATAGCCACACCTGCCTTCCGTGCGGCCACTGTTTTCGTTGGGCTCTCAGTTTTCTTAATAATTCTCTGTTTAATATCAATGCTATTGTTTTTCTTCCTTCACTCCTCTACTGTATTTCACATATGCGGATGGATGCAGGCGGCAACTGGTAAGTTAGAGTTACTTCAACTACACTATAATTATTGTATCCATCATTGGGTGTTTTGACAATTTTGGTTTTCGTATTTTAATTACTTTTTTGCATTCATAAGAATATATTTAATTATATTATTTTCTAAATACTGTTAAGTCATTACACGTATAATTTGTTGTCATTTACCCAAATTAAGTACGGATTAAATTATTTTATTACTCAACAAATATTAATTTTACACAGAAGTCGAGTTTCAAATAAAGTTTTTACGAGTTTCACACTATAAACAAAATTTTATAATTGAAATATTACGTGAAATATAAATGACAATAATATTAGTCGATTAGCAATGGTTTAAATTTTTGAAAATATTTTTATTAATGATAATTTGTTTGTCTGGGAGTAACACAGTTTAATAAAAATATTTTAAAACAAAATTCTTTGAAACAGTAGAAACAAAATTATATAAATAATATTATCGTAAAGTTAGAGAAAAATATTTTCATTTAAAATTCTAAAACATTTTTGACAAATAAAATCTCAATATTTTTCTCATTATTTAAAATCAATTGCACGAAAATAATTATAAATAAAATATTAGTTAATTAATTGGGAAATTTTTTTCAAGTTTCGATTTTTTATCATTAATTGAATGGGAATTTTTCTGATAATGTTTGAAAAGTGATTAATTTTAAATAAAAAAATGAGAATTGAAACCAAATAAAAAATTATAGTCGGTATCACTTTAGGCCATCCCGGGGTTTAGTAGTTTTTCCTCTCTGACACTTAATAAATAGTTTTATATAAACTCATTTTCCTTTTCTAATTATTTAATTGAGGAGAGAATGTCGTGATTTTTAATTTGTTTGAATAATATAAATAAGTATAAGTTTAGTCTATTTTAAGCAAAGCTTTTATTTTCTTTTTTCTGTGTTTTGGCCTCTTTTTAATTTTATTTAATGGTATTAACAAACAGTCAAACATATCAGTGCCTATCTATCCAATCCATAATTTAGCAGAGATACCAAACCTATGGCTGTGTTTCATTTTTTTAATGACCTGAAGTTAAAAACATATTACACGTTCATGAGATCAAGAAATCAATTTACTTCCTAAAGATTAGGACATTTGCCAAAACTGTATTTAATGCTAATAAAAAATAAATAAAAATCTCATAAAAAATGAATTTATAAAAAGTGAAACATTTTTTTCGTATTTGGAAATGTGTTTATTATAGTTTGCGTGTTGTGATGAGAAAGTGGATCGAAGTCTATTTATAACTGATTTAAAATAATTATAATTATATTTTATAAACATTTATTTTCAAAACTACTAAATAAAGAAATGATTCGTCAATTTTTTTAACTCAAGAAAAAGTTGAACTTTTCAACAAAGAATGATTTAAAGAAAACTATTTAATTGAAAGGAGTTAACAGAATAATACACAGTATTTATTTTCCCAAAATCTATTACACTAGTGATCCACAACAATAGTTATTTTATTTTAAATGAAACAAAATATTCGGAACATTAACCCCAGAATGAGACGGAATTTCTTATCATTACTTATACATTAATTTTTAAAATTTTATGAAATTATTTACTTTTCACTTAAATCAAAAGTCATTTGAGATGAATTTTTCTGATAAATTAGCAATTTTATTAATGTTTTTATTAATGATAACTTTACTACGTGTATGACTTCTATCTAATTTTCAATTTAAAGAATTTGGAAAAAAATTGTATGAAAACACTTAAAAGTAATTTTCCTTCAAATAAAAATTTATTATTCCTTCAAAATGGATAACTTCATTAAAAATTAAAATAGAAATCTTTAAATAAAATTTAAAAATCAATTAAAAAAATAAATATTAAATTATTACCACACTAAGTCTCTCTCTCTATCTCTCTCTCTCTCTCTCTCTCTCTCTCTCTCTCTCTCTCTCTTTCTCTCTCTCCTCTCTCTCTCTCTCTCTCTCTCTCTCTCTCCTCTCATTTAATAATTGTTTGGTTAACAAAATAATGTTAAGATAGTTAAGTGCTATTCATCAATGTTTATACTGTATATTATTCTTTCCTTCGGCAATAATTTATTGTTAGTTTGTTTGTCTATTTATTTACATTTTCCTTAAGATTCCGGTTTCAAGTTTTGCTTCAAAAAAAACAAAAATTTTTGTATTTATAGAAAAAACAAATTCTCAGATCAATTGACAAAATGAATGCTCCAGTTTTCGTGACAATAAGTAGTATTCGTGTCGAACATAATTAATCGACTGAAACTAAATGACTTGAAGTCAACTAAGATATTCGAAACACGAGAAGTAGAACTGAAACAAATCTCTAAATATTGTTATATAATTATGAAAAAACTAAAAACAAATATGAATATAATAAAAGGCAATAAATGTAAAAAATAAACAAAGTAGAAAATATGGAGATAATATTGAGGATAAATTAGCTGTTCTTGAATTTGTTCCCCAATTACTGTATATAAGATACTAGTATTTTACGCTTAGTTACTCTCTTAAACATTTTTTTTAATGCCCCCAATGTTAATGAGTTCTCATATTTAAGTCTATTGTCTAAACAAGTCGTCACACTATTAGTGTTCATCGAGAGTACAATCTGTAAAACTTTAGGCAAATTTCAATTCCATTTTCAGTCTTGACATTTGAACACTTCCTGTATTAAGCTTTCATATTATCATATTATTCAAACGAACCCTACGTTAAGAATTTCTGAATAATTTATTTTTGATTAAATAAAGCTATTGTATAAATATTGCATTAAAATGCAAATAAACGTTATATTAAATCTATCCCTTAATTATAAAATCCATAAGATTTAGATTAGAGCGTAAAATAAAATATTATTTGTTAAATACTATTATGAATGTCAAATGAGTTATTATATTCAAAGCTCAGTCAAATCTTAGCCAATTAAAAAAAATTGCTTTTGGCCTAACTTGCAATACCACTGATTATGTCAATAGACGCATTGTTAATATTTTTTTCCAAATAATATTTTACAACATATAAAAGATTATGAAATTAAAAGTAAATTATTTATATAGAAATGACAATACAATGATTTGAATAGCCGTACAATTTTACTTTCTTCTATTTAAACTGTTAAGGTATACCATGTGCTGAACTGGACCGATTGAAATCACAATTACCATATAATTTGAATGAATACAATTTCTATTGAAAAGTTACCCACCTTTGAATAAGTGAAGTTATGGTTATTTACATATCTAAGCGTTTTAAATGATTTTTCCGTGATTTCCACTTAAGTTTTGTTTATGAAATAAGTGATTAATAGTTTTTAATCTTTTAAAACGGTCTCTTAATTTGTTATAATTATTTGCTAAAGAAATAGCGTTTGCAATAAAATCATATTCTCAAATGGATTCTTATAGTATGATCCAAAAATTACAGTTCTTATGTGTCAAGGACTACAATTTCATTAAAATTCTTATCAAATATTTTTCAATAATATTTGTTCCTTTGTATTGCTTAACATTCATTGAAAAATCTTTATTCAACTTAAAATTTATTCAAAAAAATAGCAAAAAAATTATTTTAATAAAAACCATTAATTCCTTAAATTATTTAATCTTATCAGAAATCGGTGACAAATGACAGATTAAAAATTATATATAAAACTCATTTGAATTTTAAATATATTTATACAATAGTTTTGGGACAATAAAATTATTTTTAGGATTAATTTTAGGTTTATTTTTAATTTAGTTTGTCTTCAAGTTCTTCACATGATATTTATCTAGAACTTTGTCGTATTCTAGTGATATACTAATGCATTTAAAAGGGTGAGAGAATGTGTAGGAATTTTTTCTCTTATCATTTTGACACAGTTTCTCCTCTTTTATGCATTGAAAAAATGAATTATTTATATTAAAAATTTAATCCCACCAACTCTTATAACAAACAAATGCACAATAGATTAGTAATCTATTATTTAAAAAGTATTTTCGTTTAAAAATCCTTATTTGAAGGAATACACACCAACAACAACAACAACAACATTAGATAATTGTTTATCAGATAAACTGACAGTGACTTCTTTAATAGGATTTAATCGGTTTTTAGGATTTAGAAACTTGTTATTGAGATTAAATTATAATTATGAATGAATTTAGATTTTCTTAACCAAAAGTATTTCAATGAAGTTATTTATCACATAATTTTGCAAAAAATCGTGAAAAGCGAGAAACGCAGGCAGGTCTCTATATTGTATAGTTAATGGAAACAATTTTTAAGAAAAATATTACAAACACGTCAAATGAATGTAGATTTGCTCTGAGCTATATTATTAATATAGAAAAACAAGTATTAATTCTTACTTAATCTTTTACTATACTCTGTACAGTATATTATTTATAAAGCATTGAAACATATCTTTCAGATCTCTACTCATGAAAGTAATTAAAGACATTTAATTAAATTATTTTTATTTTTCTTAATTATAAAATTATAGCTCTGTGTATGTTAGTGGGTGTATTAATTTTTCCTGCGGGTTGGGATGCGCCCATTGTCAAAGAAGTTTGTGGTAATGAATCAGATAACTACGGAAGCGGTCAATGTGGCATCAGATGGGCTTTTATTTTAGCAATTATTGGTGTTGTCGATTGTATGGTATTATCTATTTTGGCATTTGTTTTGGGCACCAGATATGTTAAATTATTACCCGACCAATACTTAACTAATGGATCCACATATAAGGGTATAAATTATACAACTTTTAGTTAAGCCATTGATTATTTGACGGAAGTTTAGATTACAATCACATAAACTTAAAACATATTACACTTAAATGATTTAATTTTATCTCAAATTATTTAAATATTTATGATTTCTTTAGTTTTAATATATTTAATCTCAAAACAAAATCTTTATTTATTCTGAAGGAGAAGTAAACTCTGCTTTTATGGCAGACAGTGGAAGCCGTAAATCTTTACATTTACAGCCAGTTATGATAATGCCTGGAAGTGTTGCAGATGCGGAACGATTTTCAGAATACTCACATAGAACTGGTCGATCACATAAGTCTAATGGTTACCATCCCTCGAGTTTTGCTAACTTTCAATTGTAGATAATATAGAATTATTCATTGTATATGCAATTAAACACGTATTTGTCATTTATTTAAGTGTTTTACAGTTGTATACTCTTTTTGCTTGATTTACACCTACCCTACACTCAATTTTAACGATTGTAAGTATTGTACTGTAATCTTGTGTACTGTAATAATTCATTGCTCACAACATTTACAATTAGTTAATAAATATTAATATTAGTGTATAAACAAAAAATACATTTAAGCAAAAAGAAGAGTGAATTAAATAAGAGTAAATATTTGTCTCAATCAAGAGTATAAAAAATAAAAATATTTTCTTTCTATTATATAAATATTTCATTAAAATTATGTCTTAACTACTGGTGAGTACGAGATTCAAGACCGACAATGAGATTAGAGAAATAGAAATAAAAACTAAATTATTAAACACTTTTTTGTTGAATTTTTTCCTAAAAATTTCAATTGATATCCAAATTATTAATATATAATTTTAATTGAATTATTTCTACATCAATGAGTAACTTATAAATAAATATCTAATATAATGTATAATCAAATGCAAGACACTGAAACTGTAGACACTATTGTACTAAAAAGGGCAAAACTGTTTTCATTATAGTTACATACAGTCGTTCTCATATTAATTGAATTGGTTTTTGGCTCTAAATTGGACATCCCTTGACATAAGTCAATTATAATTATATGATTTTTTAGGCAACATTGGTAACCTGAAACCCAAGAGCTGACACATACCTGCCAATTCTTACCCAAGCCCTAAAGAACACATTGTATTTATATGGCTAAAATTGAACAAATTACAGAAATTATGACTATATAAAATTCTATATAAAATTTAAGAGAAAGTAAATTTTGGAATTTTTTAAAACATGCTTAATATAGCACTGGGAGGCCAAACTTTAAATTTCAAATATAGTTTAAGCCCTAGCTCTGGTATTACCTATCAGAAATAAGTAGTTTTAGATTCAATAGACTGTGCCTAAAGTACTTAACAAATGCTATAGGTTACTTTCCTTTAACTTCCTATTCCTCTAGACTGTGCTAGAAAG
>JAQGCF010000348.1:0-10904 GCA_034699405.1 Hermanniella punctulata | reverse complement strand
ATAAGATTTGTTGTTTAGTTCAAAACTTAAGAGTTCATTAATTATGAGCTATATTTTAAGACCCTGAATATGTCCAGCACGCCCTAGGAATATGCTAACAAGAATTACACAGTGATGTGGATAAACTAATTTTAGTATAACTCAATTTTAAATATTTTTGAGAAACGCTTAACATTTGACAATAATTTATAGATCAGTGGCCACCAAACAAACCAAATTCTAACAGCTATTCTGTGTTGGACTCACTAAAGTCTAATTAAGTATTAACAAATAAATACCTGTTTCCGACATATTACTGTTGCAATAAATGTAGTACAGTATCAAAATTTGTTGATATTTTATGTCCTAAAATATATACAAAATTTAAAGTTTTACTTCAAAATATTTTTAAATACGATAAATGAGTTATATTTTTAACACAATATTTTCCTGTATTGCAGAAAAAGTTTAATAAAACTATGAAAAATGAAATCAATAATTCATTCAATTTGTTGTAAACTCGGGTAAAGTAATGTCAGGTAGTGTCTACCTCTTAATGAATAAACGTTAGCATAAGATCAATATTTTAATATAAGTTAGGTTTGAAAGTTGTTTTTAAAAATGCAGTATATGTTCGTTTTATTTGATAAGAATATCTATATTATTTAAACCTAGGAATGTTATGGACATATTCAGGTTTTAAAAAATATAATTCATAATTATTGAACTTTTAATTTGTGATCTTAACATGTGTTCCTATAAAACAAAACAAATTAGTAGGACAGTATTTATACCTATACTCTACAGTAATTTTATTCTTACTATTATCTCCCGAGACAAAAAAAGTATATAAGATTAAACAATTCTAAAAGAAAGCCAATGTTTCGTTTGAAAAAGACATTCGTCATAATTTTAATTGTAATTATAAACAAACATGATTTTAGTTTAAACAATATAAATACAATTTTTGAATTTTATGCGAGGGAGAGAGAGAGAGAGAGAGAGAGAGAGAGAGAGAGAGAGAGAGAGAGAGAGAGAGAGAGAGAGAGAACTAATGTGTTAAATGTCACTAAATATATACTTTTTAAGAAAATTCGAAAACCATTAAAAGCATTTTACTAGAGTTTGATTAAATGAAGATATACTTTGTAGAGGGTCTGTGAGGCAACTTATGTGATATCGATACTCAACTTTAACAGATTGAAAAGTATATTCAAAATTCAGACTAATGAAGCTTAAGGTTTAATATTTTTATGAATATAATATAGTATTTATTAAATTTATTTTGCAATATTTGGATTCTGTGTAAAATTATTGGCAACCAATCGTGAAATAATATTTGTTAAAACACTATTTTGAAATTACATATTTATAAATTATATATATTTGATTTAAAAGTTATATTCCGATTTGAATTTTTACACGTGAAGTAACGTAGTCTAAAAAACGTCTCATTCCACCTACCTCCCTACCTCCCAAAGGAGGACACTGTCGAGCCCCTATGCAATCCGTATATTTTAAATTACAGGCAGGGTTTTATCTAAGTGTAAGTGGGGGCAAGTTATGAGCTGAGAATTTCAAGAGTCAATGTCTTTCTAGCACAACCCATGGGCATTTTTCAACTGAGTCGTGTATGAACCTAACACTCACTTCTGAAAGTTGAGTCAATCACATAAACAGTTGAGCTACCTTTTTTTGCACATAAAGATTAATTTTTTAAAAACAAAACCCCATCCTACCTAGATAATATCATTGTGCAATACTCTATAATTCATACATTAAAGCTAATTGCATTATACTAGATTAGTTTGCAGTATCAATATTGTAAAACTCAATAACACGTTTGTGTTATTAGTCAGAACATTGAACTTAAGCGCCAATAAACCCAATCTAATCACTATTTAAAAGATTTCTAAACGCCGGTATATAATATTTAATTAGAAATCAAAACAAAATTTTAATTACAGACTATATATTATAAATAAATTTATTATATCTCATTAGAGAAAAACATGTGGTAATAATATTTACCGACAAATATGACATTGAAATAATTTAAATCAATAAAAGATCGACATTTTGGGTCAACATTTTCAATTAATTCCCTATAATAACAACTTTGATATTACTTTAGTTTTACATTAATACCATAGCATATAATAAATTATATGAAAAATGTTATGAATATATTTTATGAAGAAGTGATGATTTGCTTATTTTTCAATAAAAATGCAAATAAGGGAAAATTTATTCGTCATTTTGTACATAAAACAATTTTTTTAAGGACTAGTAAGTTAATGAACAGAAAACTCGCTAAAATTTAAATCAGAAGTTTTACCTATGAATAGCTTATAAAAAATTTTGAAAGCATACCTATACTACATACAGTACTTATATTAAATTCTGTACAACATAAATACTACCTATTTATGAAATAATATTATTTAAATACTACAATATTTATGTTTTGCTACTGAAAAAAGTAATCATTTACAGAGTATTTAAATCAGTTTATGATATCGAAAGTTTGTTAAAGATTCAGATTTTAAAAAATTAATTATAAGAAAAGATAATACAAAAATAAAAAGAAGTATCAGAATCATCAGGTAATAGAATACACAATACAAATAACTAAATATTTTGTCGATTCATTTTGACAATTAAATTAAGTTTAAATCAAATTCTCAAATAATTTATTCTCAAAATAATGACATTATTTCAAAATCTAAATGAAAACATAAAACTTTGTGTTTTCATTAGACTTTTGTTTGCTTAACAGTAATATTGATATTTGAAAAACAATGTTTAGATTAATATTAGTATTAGTTGTCTTTCAATTTTTAATGTTTGATAAATTTTTGTTCCAAAAAACAGGTAATATTTGCAGAGGATTTCTTATTTAAGTAATTATTCTTTACTGTGATTATGTTATTTATACAATATAGGTCTTAACCCTTTAATTTGGTCAAAAACATTACCAAATCCGAGAAGACTTTTTAAAAACTTTACAATTTTATCCAATGCTTTCGCTTTATTGGAATCAATGAATAGAATAAATAAAACTCTATTAATCTCAAGTGAAAACTCTTATATAAGTAAAAATAGTTCACAAAACACAACTTCAACAACAGAATCAATGACAACAATCAAAACCTCTTCAATTCAACCAATAACTACTCCATTAACTTCTCCAATCACTACCATAGAAAATATAACTAATACAGAGAGTCCTTCTAATATGACTGCAACAATGCCTACAACAGAATCTACAACAATGTCTAAAACAACCTCTTCTACAACGTCTACAACAATGTCTATAACAAGTCCTTCTACAGTGTCTACAACAATGTCTTCAACAACATCTACAACAATGTTTACGACAACTCCTTCAACAATGTCTACAGTTATTAATTTGAACAAAACTTCAACTGAAAACTCCACTGAAATATCTGAAACAACTGAAACAACTCATAGCAATTCAAGTGTGTTACCGCTGATCTCCACTGAAATAAATACCTTCTCACCACTTGTAACCACAAATAGCAGCAATTTTGTACTCTCAACCCTTAATAATTTATACCCACAGGACACTAGATATACCTGTCCGCCACCTGTAAATCATTGTAGAGGACCGAAAGATTGTTTGTATAAAAACCCTGACTGTACCAAATTTTTTGCGTGTACTGATGGCAGACAAGCATTTGTGATGGACTGTCCTTCTGGTCTGGAGTGGAATGATATTGAAAAAATTTGTGATTGGCCTCAAAATGCTAACTGTAGTTCAACTTCTGCTTAACACTATCTATTTTTTTTATCAAATTTTCAATCAAATGTAACTTTAATTTGAAATAATATTGTGATTTAAGTGAATAAAACAAATACAGTATATCAGTAATACAATCGAAAAGATTAAAATTGTTTTGTCTGGAGAATAATTTTTGGTTATTATACCTGAATTTTGTTATCTTATCTCTGATAAATTTATTGGATAATAGTATTAGTGTAGAAATGAAGATATAAATTGTTAATGCGATAAAGTTTTCTGATCTTTTAGGAATTCTTATGTAATCTAAATTAAAAGAATATTTATCTAATAACTAGTTTACACAGCATTTTGTTTACAGTATTATTATTGAATTATTTGGATCAATAACTTTCATTTTCAAGTAATGTTTGTGTGATTACCAATATATTTACAGTAGTTATATCATTATAAACTTGCAAATAGAGTAATGGTTTTAACAATATTATAAGGCATTCATTAGAAATGAAATTCAATTAACTTTTATTAGAGATAAGAAGTGTTGTTCTCGGAGAAAGTGAAATGTTTACAATAAAAATAGTATTAATTAAGCATAAAATAAAGAGTGAAGGCTAAGTGACAAACACTTAAAGTGCATAAAATGTCAAAAATTGATTACTAAAAATATTTCTAAAGATAAATCAAATTACACGACTTAAGTACGTGTCATAGCTGTTGAAAAAACTGTTAAAATTATCTGAAGATTTTTTATATTTATTTTTAGATTAAATTGTTTTTCATATTTTAAAACACGATAGTAGTTCGAACGTCGGACTCATAACAGTCTAGTTTAATAAACTTATTGAATTCAATTGGTCTTATCTGACTGTTATTGAATAAGGACAGAATTTTTTTTATTGGACTATTAACTGACAAATCCTTTTTCTATATATAAATTCAAAGTACAATTTCAAAAGCCTTAACAACACATTTCCTTAAGTTAGATCAAATTGTTTTTGTTGATGAAAAATCAAATTAAGACTAATCGCTTCAATGCTAAATATAACCAATGTCTTTGTCAAATCGGGTTTAATAACAACTAATTTTGAAGGTATATAATTTTGAAATATTTCCCTCTTTAGTTATTTGTCATACATTATAAACTTATATTTAGTGATATCGAAATGAAATTGTTTTTTATTTAATATTAACAAATAGAATACAGTATTGCAAATATTAATATTAATGAATTTTTTATAATAATTAAAAAACTATTAAAATTATACATTTGTTTCATATCACAAACCTTTTCCTGTATTTAGAAGGACAGAGAATGTCCCCCTATTTAAGTTAAAGGCAATGCTTTATATCATACGGTGTCGGTGAGGAACAGACTATGGGCTAAGAATTTACAGATCATTTTCCTAGATCCTTTAATAAGCTGTTTGACGAATAGATCTCAACACCTGTGAGTATTGAGATAAAGTTATACATTGAATATTATAGATTATACAGATATTACCTGTGTAAATTAAATGTTTCTAAATATTTATTGCAAATGAATATAAAAATATAATCAAGTAACTTATAAATGACAAAAACAATTAATTGATGGTGTTCTTAAGGTGTTACCCCTAATTTATAAGAAGATATGAGAATTATTTCAAAATTTTTAACCAAATTTTTAAATTTAAATACAGATTGCACTTGGTTAAATATATAAACGATATAACATAAAGCTATTACCTATCAACATAACTGATTAAACATTTAAATACTCTAAACCAAATTTTTTTTATAGAAATCTATTAAAAAATTATTTCTTAAATTTTAGTTGAATTAATATTAAAATTATTTAAAATAATAAATACTAAACTGACAGCTAATAATTAAACAATTATTATTATCTGAAAAATTATAGTTCAGCCTTGTTTTTATTAAATTTTTATAACCGTTAGCTTTAGAATCCTAATATGTATAGAAATATAGATATAAAACTATTTGAGAAGATTAACTCAAGTATATCAACTATATTAAAAGCTTTTGAAACTCAAATGAAATATTTATTTCATGATTTTATTATTCTATTTTAACACAATATATACACTATTTTACAACATATATAATCTGTAGTGTATTTTATTACATAGAAATTGGGTATAAGTGGTAGATTTAATATTTTCCCCTTAAAGTCTTAAAATCAAATTCTGTGACAGGTAATAAAATTCGAAAGCTAAATATTTTAGTTTTCATTAAAGTTAATAAAAACTTTTATTATAATTTATATGAAGCGTAAATTAAAATACTGTAGGTGCCATATTAGAACGTTTCAAAGATTGCAAAATTATGTGCATAAATCATATTCCATTGCTATTATTAAACATTATAAAAATTTAGTTAAATTAATTAGAAAAACAAATAATACATATACGTCGAGAGATATTATTAATTATAAAATTTTTTATAAAATAAAATTCTAAACTTAAGTATAACTATCTTTAAATTATGAACTGACAAAATGCATTACTTGGCGACTTTAGAACGAGAAAGAGTGTACAAAATTTCAATATTTTTAAAATGCAATTCTTAACGCTCGCTCCCTTCTACTCCGTCTACCTTAAAGGTATCGGAGGTATACTGTTTCTGAACGCCATAAGCGAAGTGTTAATCTTTTAATCTCATTCCTTACAGAAGAGATGTTGAGTCTCTTAAAGATATAAATTAATACACGGTATATAATATGCAAAACTAATATATCTGATTAAAATATATTAATAAGAAATTTTACATAATAGTTTTTCAATAATTTTTTACCAAACTCTTCTAAAATATTGAATATTTTACGATTAAAAAATTAATAGCCTCAACATATTGGATAATAAAGATACACAATTTATTGTTGTATTTGTGATTTGTATTAAAGCTAATCTTTTATTTTAAAAATTGTTTTCTAAAATTAGCAAAATGTTGATCTTTATAGTTAAGAGTTACTACATAAATGTCATATTACATGGAACACAAATGCTCTTGAATTTATCTGACATAATCTTTAAAATTTATTTTATTAGCGTTATATTTTAGACAATAAATATTAGATTAAATTCTAAAAGTTAGATAAAATAAATATCTCTACTGTAACCTAATATTCATTTTATTTACATCTACACTAGAAGGTAAAGGAAATGCAAATTCCCATTTATTTGCACATTTAATATGAGTAGAGCGCGATAGTTATAATCGTATTGATTATAAATTAATAAAAATATTTAAATATTTAATTAAATATATATTTAAGTAAAAAAAATAAAAATCTTATTTTGAAAACAGTTTTAAGTTTACCATTCTTTAACAGACATGGTTTTTGATTTAGTTTGCTATGATAATAACGCACTGATAGCTTGATTGAAGTGGAACTATCTAATATTTTGGATCATGTGGCCCCCAAACTACTGAGAGTTTATCTTAAGGAGTATTTGGGTATAAATATTGGGATTTATTTTTGAACAAATCATTCGAAGTAAAAGCTTATTATGAACTGTTTGAACAATCATTAGTTGATAAAAATTATTAATAGATTTTGTGTTAAGAGCTGTTAATGTTTTGTTTTATTAGTATTTGTCGCTAATATAATATAATTTTTTAGTCAATAACTGCATTACATCCTTATAGTGTAGAATGTTCTTGAAGACAGAGGTATGAAAATGTTAAAATTTATTATAACTTTAAAATTAATTTAATTAACTAAAATTTTAAGCACATTTTAATCAATATAAATCTAATGAAATTAATTCTTTGCAGACTGTTATAGTAATAAGTTTGGTATTAATTCAGTTGCAATCATATACCTACTCATCCCCGGTAGCGGAAGGATTTAAAACATATTTGAGATCAACTGATTTAAAAACTGATAATTTGTGTGAAAAAGACCCAAATTATAGTGAGATGTGTGAGAGATGCACAAAATTATCTCGAAATCCCTTTGTCTTTCCACTTTGCTGTGCTAACGATGATGAAGTCGGCGATTGGTGTCAAAAATACATCAATCATACCATTGATTAAGTTTAACTTTCATTGCATTCAAAGCAAATTTTATTTATTTGTTCATTACTTTATTGTTATAAAAATTCTTGTATCAAATTTTGTGATATTTATAACAACTGTATATTTAAATTGTTATATCTTTTTATATATAACCAAAAAATTTTATTAAAGTTATATTAAAGATAAATCTGAGTAAACATATTTCAATAACATTTACAGAAATTTGGGGGACAATAACTTCTATAGTTAAGACAATTTGTATTACACCAAAAATCAGTAGCGGTTGGTGAGACTGAACGGCATATACTTCTATAGCGATTGCTTAAACCATAATTCTGGACATTTTGAAAATCTTTTCATATTAAATAAAAATGAATATAAAATACTTTTAGATAAAATTTTTAATTATATACCTCTGTATATTAGCGAACGTTTGGTCAATGTCTTTCCACTGCATTCATCATAGAATGACATAAAAATCAAACTAAAGATAAATATAGACACCAACAATGTTTTCATTTTAACTTTTAATGATTGATCCAATACTATTGTAATGATTGTTTATATTATGTGTTTTTTATACCGTATAAATAGACAAAAACCGGTAAAAATGTATTGCATAGACCGGTGTTATGTATTCCGGTAATATATTTTTAGAGGATATCCTAAGTATAAATTTAACATCTATTTTACACGATAAATAAGTTTATAGTCTGGGAATGTTTAAGCTTCTTCACTCCAATCACTCTGTTGCTAATACAGAGATTATAGCTTTAATCAATGCTCTGCAAGAAAAGAGATTGATACATTTCTGTAACATTAGATTTTAAATGATAAACCAATACAAATCTGTTTTGTTGTCTATTTTTTTAATGGAAAATAGAAGATAAAAATATATAATTAAATCATCTTTTTATATAAAATTTCATAGAATTGAAATTTATTTTTATCTTTCCTTATATATAAAAGTGATTTCCTTTAAATAAACATTGAAAATACTATAGCTTTTATTCCCAGAACCGACATCAAACTATTTTTCATATTATGGAGTTCGAAAAATTACTATATCTTAATACTAACCCAAAGTCAACTAAATTATTTCAATTTTACATTTTTATAAGATTGAAGATAAAATTAAAATTCATTAAAAGTTTGCAAACAATGCGATAATATGTACTTTGGATAATAAAATTGGCCTCAAATTAGTTCTTTGCCCATAGTTCTTAAAATAGCATTTCTGATTATATGGTAAATAAAACATATAATATCAACAATGTTTAAAAAATTGAGTAAATATAAGTTTTATCCCTAGCTAAATTATCGGTAATACTGTAAAAATATGAATTTCTTAGAAATTTAAACTAAATCTTATGTTTGAATCGTGATATTTAAGTTAGAAAACAAGAAAATTAGATTAATGGTACCATTAGATAAACTTTTGAAATCCTAAATTTATTGATAAAACTAATTAAAAAGCTTTATGTCCAAAGTATTAACTCATTATTAGAGTCGAGACTTTACCGCGTTTTAACTCTTACGTAGTTTTTAGGTTTAGTCACAAAATAATTTACGTTAAGTTCAATAACTTATTAATAATTGAATTATGTATAAAATTTTGTGAATTATTTTGTAGTAATATATTATTAAAAGTCAAATCACTTTTTAAATTCATTTTAATATTAATTGAGTCACCAATTTTGTAAAAGTTATATTGAACTTAACGTAATTACTTCTGTGACAACCAAAAAAACCACGTAAGCGTTAAAATCGCCGGAAAGTTTCATTATAGATAAATTTCACCATTAGTTAGTTTTTAGAAAAATGCCTTACAACTAAATACAGGTTTTATTTCTGTAATTTCAAATTGAATATACATTAATTTTTATGAGGGGAGTGTGGCGCCGTGGTAAGAGCGAGGACTAGCGACTGAAGGGTTGTTGTTTCAAGCCCTAGCTGTGACATCGCTTTCTTTGGCGGTTTGGTGGGTCCGGCTCCTTACCTCATAGCACAGTCCCGTAGCATCTGATGGTAGAGAGGTCTCTCACTGGGCTTCGGCCCCTTCGGCACCCAAATCAGCATAATAAACCCGAATATGTTATGTTATATAATTTTTATATTAAAACTATTAAATTTAAGCTAATATTTCAAACGCTTTATTTTAAAATTTAACCAATCAAGGTTAAGAGATACGACTTATTAGGAAACGATAACCTTTTTATAAAAATATATTTTTCATTTTTATATTATTTAAAGAACCAAAATGTACTGTACAATTTTGTTAGATATGTCTCCGCTTGCAATGCACAATTGGTTTAAATCACTTATTTTACCAAGTTTTTACACAGGGATTCAAATCACAGTGTTGGAACTTTAGCAATATTAAATAAGAATTTTTTTAAATACTACAAAGTATTGCTGTAGTAGAAGTATTAAAAAGCATACAGATTAAAGTCTTTGTATCCGGCTGTACATAAATCTTAGACAATTTAGACGATTAAATAATCTAAAAAGTAAAATCAAAATGAAAATCAAGTATTACAATTGGAAGATAATACTAAATATATAGTATTAATATTATTAAAAAAAATTAATATATATCTTCTAAACATCTAATAAATATTTTATAACTATCCTTAAAATTTTTTACCGTTAAAAAACAAAACAGAGACGAATGAAATGGTATGAAATTTAAAGCTCTGAATGAATAAAATAGCTTATTTAGATTGTTTTGCTTAATATATTATCTGAAATTTATTTATATTAAGTAACGATAAAATATATATTTACTAAATTTCAATCAATTTCAACCACTTCTTAATAATATGTAAACTAAATATAGTCGTTCTCGTTCATTTGTCCCCACCCTATCAAAAATTTAGGATAAAATATTTATGGATACTAAATCAATAATATTAGATCGTAAAATGAAAATCATAGATAGGGAAGGTCGGCCGACTCAGGGGGGAGTAGGGGGGGAATTTTATGAGAAATTTTCTCAAAATACTAGGGGGGTATAGGGGGGGGGGGTATTTTTTAAATGTGTCTAAAATGGCTTATTTTGTTCTAAAACGTAAAGATTTTAAGATTTCATTCAATTCGTATGAATAGTTTTCGAGTTATTCGTCTTTGAATTTTGAAAAAC
>JAQGCF010000347.1:0-10916 GCA_034699405.1 Hermanniella punctulata | reverse complement strand
GTTCGTTGAGCCGACGAGAGTTATAAGAAATAATATAAAAATTTCTCCGATTTTAACCCTTATGTGATATTGAGGGTCAAAAATATGTTAGAAACTTGCGAAATAATCCTTAGAGAAGAGGTGGTAAGTATTTTATTATAATAAAAAGTGTTACATAAGACCGAGAAACCGTTAAAAGAATTTTTTGATTAATTTTCTGCTGGATGTTTCGAACCTACAGCTCTAAGTTGAGAAACGAGCATTTGTCTGGTTTTTGTTCTGCATAAAAAACTAATGCATGTCTTATTTTTATGCCAGTATTTGTACTGTATTTAATATTTTAACTTTATTAAACTAAATATAAATAAGCGTAATTTTTTTTCAACCTCAATATCACATAAGTGTTAAATCTGCTGAAAGTTTTTTAACTAGTGGTGAATCAATCAGAGTTTACATTCTGTGAAGTATATAATTCAGTAAAACTGCAGTAAAAGTACATTCCATCACAAAATTTGTGTAAAAAATAACAAACACTACAACATGTGCTCACCTTTAGCTAAATATTTATCTAACCTCTATCCAACACCAGCTTTAGTGGTGGAAATGCATTAATAGATATTCAGAATGAATTGGATTCTTGTCTTTTCAATCAAATATCATATATTGAATGCATTTTAACAATATTTGCAATACATTATAATCGCATATATTTTGCATTTATAGATACAATATTTTGATAGAGTAGATGTATAGATAGTTAGTATTCACAACCCTTTACTACTCTTCAAGATTGCTTGAGGTTTGAGTGCATAACAATAAGACTAAAACACTTCAATCACTATTTTATGTGTCGCTTCACTGAATCTCTTTTCCCATAAATTTTTATTCATTTTATTGAATATATTCAGAATTTTAATGCTTTTATATCTCTTTTTTATTGTCGAAAATTTGATAGTTTTATTCAATCTCTGCTTTTAGTATAATTGGTGCACAAGTAGTTTATTCTCGAATAGAATTCATGTAAAAATATAAATGCAAAAAAAATTTAGCGCATATTTATATTAGCATAAAGTATTGAATACATAGGGCACCGGTAATAATATTTGTATTTCGTATGAGAACAAAGGAGAAGATGAATAGAAACCTCTTTTACTCTCACTTAATGCACACTTTTCGCAAGACTTTCAATAGAATATTCAATTTTTTGTTTTTTCATTTTCAATAGAATATTCTATATTCTTGACTTATATTCCGTTGATATAAGATATGATTCTCTAATGTATTAGTAATGGCAAATTGCTCTTATGTTTATTGCATGCACACAATACTTTATGTACTCCATTTTCAGCCGTTTACCTATTTTTCTTCATATTTTGAATATATTTTTTATGGATTCCAACTATTAATACAATATATTCTCGAAAATATTTCCATAAAATATTGTGTTTTTTATTATCTTAAGGAAGGGATAGTAAACACGGAAAGTAAATATATTGAATACAGTCTAATATACTGTTTGCTTGAAATATTGTAACAATAAAATATTCATTAATAGATAAACTGTTCATAAAAGCAGTTTATTTGCTGTCGACGTATAAGTGCTGTGAATGAAACAAAAGAGATTTTGATTTGATTAGAGAGAAGTTATACAAATCGAGATTACATTTTAGAAATATAGTCCATATAAACGAGACTCTACTTTATATGATAAACAATAGAATTGAATTCAATTTGATAACAGTTCCCATTTCTTATTTGTGTTCTTGTATTTACAGAATAAAACAAATTTTGTTCTTTTCTTTTCTCTTTCTTTAAGATCTTAATTCCATTATATGTTTTGTGAAATCATTTTTCTATTTTAAATTGATTTAAAATTTTTAGTATTTTTTTCAAATGAAATGCACACAAAATTCAGAAATATTTTTGCTTCAAATATAATGCTCAGTATTTGCGGTAAAAATATTTTTTGATTACAAAATTGATTTTAGATTTACGACAAACATTTGTAAACATTATAAAAATTGAAATTTCATAAACGATTGCAAATATTATTTAAGGGAGGATTTTAACAGTGAGGCGAAAATATTTACCACAAATGTCTCGGCTATTAATTATAATTAAGTTCATTATTAAACACTATTAAACATTGAAAACTATATTTTTTGCAATTAAGATAATTGAAAGCTTACTAATGCTAAAAGTTTAGTCATTAGCCAAACAACAAACGGTCAGAAAACTAAATATTTTAATTTTATTTATTTAAGATAATTACAAAACTAATGGTTAAAATTGTTTGCCATTGCATTAAAATTATTAAAAACTTAATTATTTAAACAAAAATCTGCAAAAAGTATTTTATATGACAATCGATTTCCTGAAAATTCAATCATTTTTTGGTAAAACAAAAAACTATTGCTTTTAATTACTTTTTTCTCATTATTCTAATTAAAACTAAAACTCAGGCAATGATTATATTTAATTTTAATGGCTTTTCATAGATAAGTTGAAACGTGTTTTTTGTCGACTTCGGTCTAAAATAAATGAATAGACCATCAGTGAGGAAATGGTTTGCACTTAATGTTTTATTTCTTGCCAAATGGTCACATCTTTTATGATCCATTTCCTGCTCTGCCATTATAATAAAGCCAATCGTTGTAAACATAAGAGTAATACTATTTATTTGTTATTCTATACTCATATGAATTATGCAATAAATAGTGTTTATACAAGAATTCACTAAAGTTTATTAAAATTGATTCAAAACTTTTAAAAATGTAATTAAAAATTAACTCTAAAAATAAATGAGACAAAAATTATTATAGTCTTGTGTTCCGGTTTCTTATAATGACTTATATTTTATATTTTTCTATATACTACTTATCCTTCGTGTGCTATACTAAATAGTTTTACACATTTATTATATAACAATTCTTTTGATTTTATTCCTCTTAACCCCTATTTGTCAATAAGTAAAAAATTTTGTTAATTAATTATTTCAATACATTCTCATTAAGTATTTCACAAAAATAAGTTTAAGAGGAATAGGAATAATAGAATTGTTGTCTTCCTGTGATTTAATGCAAACTATGATTGAAAGGCTTCTAA
This sequence comes from Hermanniella punctulata, assembly GCA_034699405.1. Classification (NCBI taxonomy): domain Eukaryota; kingdom Metazoa; phylum Arthropoda; class Arachnida; order Sarcoptiformes; family Hermanniellidae; genus Hermanniella; species Hermanniella punctulata. The sequence goes on along the minus strand of JAQGCF010000347.1, from coordinate 7,832 downwards.
TCCACTGATTGTTTCATTTTAATTAAAATAAATTATTTTATAATATTAATAATTTTTAAAACATTTTTTTCTAAAGTCATCCCAACAAAAGATTGGGTAAATTTTTCATATAAGACATTGTCTATCAGTTCATTCTCTCATCTTTTATCCTTTTGGTTCATTTGGTTCCAGTTTTTTGCGCTTTTTTAGATAAAAAATAAATATAATATTGGCGGTGCGACAGCTGTAGTACGACTGGCTAAAGCAGTTAGTAATGTTTGAACGCTGTTTTCGTCCCTATTGTCTATCGACATCCTTACGCTTTGATTGATTTTTGCCGATGCGATGTTGAACTGATAAAATAGATTAACGACTGGTCAGACTTGTGATTGTGATGCTCTACATAACAGCATAGCATCACTTCTTTTCTCACATTATTATCTTTCACTACAGCCTATGCCTAATGAAAAATGAAATATTCTTTTCCCGTTAAACACAGCAAATAACACTCAAAATTTCGTTCTCTCTATATATAAAATAATATACAATAAAAAAAATATTTTATATACAGTTCTTCAATAAGTTCTCTATTTATATCATTGAAAGCATTTTCATCTTTTAAGATATTTTTCTCCGCAATATTCGATTCGCTCGTATTTATTGAAAATTTTATTTTTCTATTAAATGCATTCTTACTGTGAATACACTAAAGAATTTTCGGTGTTTAGCAATAAATTTTAAATAGAGTTTTGCCAAACAATATGAATATTTTGGTTGTGTATTATTTATGGCATTTTATTTTTACTTTTAAAATATTCATATCAGTCATATTTACGCCTACTTTCATCCGACTAAATGAATGATAACTCTCTTTTTTGTGCTCCTAGTGCTCGAAATTGTTTATGAAGCGCAACAAAATTTTGCGTTTATTTATTTTGTTTGCAAATCAGACATTAATAAAACTTTTCTTTTTGCAAATAACTAAAAGACAGTTAAGCTAAACATCAACGTATGGAGCACTCAATGATTCTCCTCTGCTCTTCTTATATGAGTAATAGTGAGTTTATATATAAAATTCGTTTTTCGATTTGAAAGGACCAGATGTGCGAAAAATGCTCTATATTTTTAGTCTAAGAGCTGTTAAAACATGTGATACTAGTGCTCGTGTATTGGATTTCGTGGTGAAGTTTTTTATGTGTATTTCATATTCTTGTTATAGTTTTAACAAGTGATGTAAAAATCAGTTATCACTAGAAATTTAATACTCACTACAAATATTATTAATGTCTGATAAGTGTGTTTACAGTGTTATTCTGTGTACTCAAACTCTTTGCTTTTAACTATTCTGTGTCGCACAGAATATTCTTTCATAACTCAATTCTCGCGTTTTCTAATCGTTAAGAAATTTATTCAAACATTTCTTACACTGTGAGTAAAATAGGTGTAAAATTGATTTTATTTTTTAATTCATTACTGAACGCAAACTTGTTATCCATTTATGAGAATTTATGGCTTAATTGAAATTGTTTTATAAAACAATATAATTGTCTAAAAACATGTAAAGTTAGAGTCAGAGTATGTAAAAACAGCTTTTAATAGACATAAATATTTTATTGTTCAGTACAATACATGTCGATTAATAAATATGAGGTTTTAGATAGTGTGGTTGTCTAGTATTAGTTGCAGAGGAAGTGTCGACAATTTATAGCTCTCCACACAAATACAGTATAGTATTATTTATATGAAAACACTATTGGAGTAAACGTGCCAATAGTGACATTAAAACTACACTATTTTATAAGTGCGAAAAAACATATTTCATAATAAATTGTGCATATCGTGGGGCTGTGTCTCTCTTTATATATACTACATGTGCTGTATTATAAAGCACTTGAGCCTATTATTGAAATTTCCAAGTATTGATATACACTATACTGCACTTCACTTATATAATCTGAAACAAAGAGTTCACACATTATTTTCTGGTATTCTCTTTGTTTTATTGCTGTTAAGAATTCGCATTAATTTTTATTTTTCATTTCACAAGTTTATTGTTCACTGCCTTCCGATAATTTTCCTCCCCTTAACTATCTATTTAAACATGAGTTGACTGTATTTTTATTGCTTGAAATTTCTCGCGAATAGTTTATTGCGTTTGGAATAGAAATTGTTTGACGAAATATTATATAATATGATTGTATTGTGTTATTTGTGTTATGTTTTTCTGCTTTTAATATATTTTATTCATAAACTCCTATTCTCTCTCTTCTCCAACAAATTGAAAATATATTTTCTTTATTATGTATTTATTTATAGTAAAACACATAATAATGTGAAAAATTTTCAATTTCTTTACGGCTGCTCTAAGTCTGATAAGAATGACTTCTCGTGAGCCAAATATAAGGCGAAAAAGTGATGATGATTTGTGTGCTGGGATTTACACTACAAATCAATTGTATCACTTTCTCATTCACTTTTACAATAATATTCCTATCATTTAATCATATTTTGATGAAAAAAATTTCTTTCTATTAAATATTTGTCATATATTTTACTTTAATTTTTTTCTCTTCATTTGACTACAAAAGCGATTTATTATTCAAAAGTCTTATTACACGAAATGTTGAAATAATAAAATTTATTTCTTTTAAGATTTACTTTTAAACCAAATTTTTCAATCATGAAAAATGAGTTAAAAGTTTTGATTTAATTTGCGTTTTACGTCTATTCCTTCACAATTAATTGCACACAATTTTTACGTCAATATTCAAATTAGTTGCAAAAAAGTATTGTTTACAAGAATTTTGAACCTCTCCGATGACATTGATGTGGTTGTGCTTAAAGTATTACATAAAATGTCTGCACGACTACACAAGAAATGCGTTCACTCTTCTCACCAGTGAATGTGCTTTGAATGTATAATAAACTACCGAAACATTGATAAAATACAGTATTTTCCCCATTGTATTAATGAAACTTTTTTCCTAAGTCAACATCTCATTCATGTACTCTCCTGTGAGTCTAATACAGTACTAAAAATTTGTGGCTTTTAGTCGATTGCAAAAAATAATTAAAAATATATATATAATTAAATGGTTTGGAATAAAAAGGATGATATGCTTTCCAAATGAGTTACATTCAAAATGATTTATGCACTGAATAAAAGATAACAGAATAGGGTATTACTGTTGTCATGACGTGTATTGAAAACGTTATTCTATGTAATAAATAATTGATAATTAGAGTCCATATTATATAATCAAAACTACATAGAAATGAGTAAATTAGTATTTTTAGTCTAAGTCTGAGTAATACTGAGCTCAGTTACCTTAACATCACTCACTTTTCTCTCTTCTAGATTTAGAAATAAAAATTTTTTGATTGCCTACTCTTTTAGAAAAGTAAAAGTGCAGTGAATTTATATATAACTTATTGTTTCAATTAATAATAAAACTTTCGTTTTTAATAGTATTTTCTAAACAAGTCGTTAGTTTTCAATTTAGTTTCTCCTCTCATACAATCAATTTTTATATTTCTATTTGAATTAGCGTTGTTTCAGACAGCAATCAAGCGGCAAAAATTGCCAACAATGCACTCGAAGCACGTTTTCTATCCGTAACTCATCTCTTGACTTATTTACTATTTTTTCTTTCTTTCATCTCTTGTCAGTAAAAAGTTATAGTAATTTAGTTCTCGAACAAAGTTTTGCTTATCTTAATGTTCAGTTCAGTCCTCACTATACACAACTCCTCATCTCCTCTCCGCCCAACGATTGCCATTATTGTTATTCATTAAATTTTAAACAATATACTGTATTTACATCACTTGTATTCCCAAATTCCGATAATTTCCAAAACTTTTCCATTCATTGAGCGAAAGATACTATCAGTGAAAAGCCTTTAAAGTCAATAACAATTATTTTTATATTGAATTTATTTATTATTTCCCCAAAAAGTAATGCTCGAAATGTTAGAATTTTTTTGTTTTCTTTGGACTACTTTTTTTGTGTAATAGATGGGTAGCTCTCACTTGATTCGATTGGTCTCCCGATAAGAACAGGCATTACTTATTTTAATTTTTAGATAAATAAAATCTGATTTGATAGTACTCTTGAGTGTAATTTTTGTTACTCGTCTTATATTTTTTACGACCCATTTCTCAACGTAGCGATACTTCGTATTACTTCACCAAATTTCTTGAGACTCGCTGTGCAAATAGAAAATCAGTTGACCAGCCATTTGAAATGAGAGGATGTCTCGCATCAAATGATTCTAATATCAAACGCTACTATTTTCCAAATATTTTCCGAAATAACTTCCAATAAATTTTATTCTCCAATAATTTAATTTTTATTATATCTCTCAATCACTTTACACTTATTGTATTTTTTTTTGTTAACCATAGCATCAAAAGTATTTTAAGCAATAATTAATAATTTTATTGACAGCTATTAACAAAACTATAGCAAAATTTTATTTAATATCTGTATCTAATCTCAAGTTATTCAATAAAATTAATAAAATTTCTTTACTATTAATATAATGATTACACTAAACGCTTTTGAAGGAAATATTTTCTTAGAAATAAAATTTTCATAAATTTTAATGCTTTTTACGCTCTGTCTCGCCTCAAGAATAAGGATCTAAACATTCCATCAAAACTACCCTTCATATTAAATTCTGTAGAAACCATTTTGCTATCAATATTGCATACAATACAATACAAAACAATTATTATTATTATTACAACATTTTCAAAAGTCTTCTAACATTCGTGAAATACAATTCGTTTTACTTAAAAATAAGTTTTTTCTGTAGTTTCTTGTATTCCATTGACTCCAAAATGCAAGAAACAATTGAGAGGACACATATAGTGAACTCCACGCGAATGACATGACTATTGAGCTTTACTATACTATAATAAATTATCACAACTAAGGCATAAAAAGATCGATAATTCTTGTGATGTTTTTTTATATACTCTAAGTTTAACATTAGGTAAAGAGTTCTGTTGTTTGTATTATAGGGAGTTACATAAGAAATTCTATCCATCTTATTATTGCCAATTAGTATGAAAGCTAAGCTCCCAAAACAAAATTGTGTGTAACAAAAATACTGCCTTTGCTCACAATTTTTTGTTTAGGATTTCTTTTTTGGCTTCAGTGCCCTATTTATTATGTGTTAAACAAAACTCGTGTTATTTTAAGATTAATTCTCTTTAGATTAAAAAAATTGATTTATGCAAACATTTGTTTATTATTTCACTATTTTTAATGCATTTTCTTTATTAAAAGAAATTTAAATAACAAATTCATTTTAGTCATACTTTTATGTTCACATTAAAAAAAACTGTCATTTAATTAATTTTTGACAAATTTTCTACCGATAATTATTTTGTCAAACGCATTGATAGATTTAAAAAATAGTTAAGTACACAGTATTTATACAGTACCGGTAGGCATAATAATTAAATCAATCTTTCTTAACGAGGAAAGTCTGAAAAAATAAATTAATAACAAAAAAGAGATTTATTACTATTATAACAATTTTTACTACATTTTTGAAATGATTTTTATTTATTAAACAATTTGTCATTTCAGATATGACAGCAACAAATTGTGCAAATACTAGTGCATAGGCGAGTTAGGGTAGCATTCATTAGTATAGCGTAGTTAGTATTCTACTCAAAAATGTTGGGTTGACAATCACCGGCGGAATATTGCATATATACAGACAAGTTATATAAAGATATATAGAGTAATAATCTGTATATAAGAGTGATATTTTTGGTGGACATGTATTCCTTACGTCCAGCGCGTTCTCTTCCGTCATTAAGTGGAAGAAGATCAACTTATCACCATCACTACCATCACCAATCATCCATCAACTTAATTAGCACAAGTCCTACATTTTACTTCACACCAATTATGCCCAGAAAGATGATCGCAAAGCTATTGCAAGTAAGTAATACCCATTACCCGCGAAAATATGGCACAAAAATTGTTTGAACACAATCTTAACTATAAATAATTTATGACTAATATATTAAAAACGAGTTAATTAAGTCCTAACACTATTATACACACGAATCAAATTATTAATGAATGGGAAACGGGTGTGGAATTCGTATAATACTTACTGCGCTTATATTATCGCGAAATACACTGATTTCATGATTTTAATGATATATTATTTGGCTGTGAAGTTATCACTGCAACTCATAGACAGAGAAAATCCCATTTGCACTATAATAACATTTAGGTCTTTGCCTTTAGTAGCCCTTTCTCTACATGTGGTGCAGATGTGATTTGAGATCACCATTAAAATGATGTGATAGTCATTGCATTTATAGCCCAAAAATTTATCCACAAATTCAATGCTTAGTTCGCACATTAACATAACAAATCCTTATATATCACATCTTCTCCCAGAATACATATTCCATGGAAGACCACATATACCCCCGCTTTTAGCTATTATTGTCATCGGCTTACTTTTGATAATAATTTATCGGTTTATGGCCTAAATGTGTGGTATAAATCAAATTTTTATAGCCGACTAAAAAAATTTATAACTTATTTTGCCTCCTTATGCAACACATAATTCAAATCAGAGATCAATTTTCAAACTTAGAGATTATTTTTGTACTCTTTTGATAAATTATTATTGAATTACTTAAACAAAATATTTTTAATTAAATAACATATGAGTTAGTGATAGATATTATGTTTCAGTAATAAATCTTTAGATTTAAATAATTTATTTATAAAATGAGCGGCAAATCCAATCCCTTTAAAAAAGTCAAAGATTATGACTACAAAATATTTGGTTACCAATTACAGACAGGTCAACAACTGTCGGGCAAAGTAAAGAAATGATAAAAGTCTAAAAATCCTGAGCAAAGTCGAGACATTTTTTATATTCATTTAAATAATTAATATTTAAAAATTACTTTCTTATTAAATTCATACCATTTATTTCAGAGATAGTATTAAGCATAAAATCGTATGTCTAGGTTTTAAATATATAATTTATTAATACTAAAGTCTACACTAAAGGATGTTCCAAAAGTCCCCTTTTTAGAATGATGTGAATTATGAAACTAAAATTATTCCGAAAAAGCCGAAAAACTCATATTTAAAATCAATTATACAGAGTATATTAAAAACTAATTAGATATTATACTGTATAAAGCAATTTTAAGCAACATTTTTTATTAGGTAAGAATTTAGAGCTTTGTTAAAAATACTGCCTGATTCTGAAAGCAAAAATATCCCTGGCTATCTCTGCTTGTGAAAAGTTTTCAAAAATTTAATCATCTTTAATTAAAGGAATCAACTATAAAGATAGCTTTAGCATAGTAACTAATAAGCGTATTACTGAACAATTTCCCAGTTTACTTCTGGATGCGTTAACCATTATAACACCAGTAGAAGCCATTAAAATTTTAGTCGATATTTTTGTTTTAAATTTTTAGCAGAGTTTGCTTTATAGACTTTAGTGACAGCTTTTAAAAACTTTTATGTTTTGAGTTGAGTCTCAATCCAGAGTCCATATAAACAACTTTTAGTCAAACTTTTTCTGTTGTTTACATTCACTTAATATTCACGGTATAAATATTATTATACTTTTATAATAGAGTATAAATAATTGATTATTACTCTAAATATTAAATGATAAAAATATCAACAAATATAGTAAAAATAAAATCCACAAAACTTCTGGAACATTCTTTATATTACAAAGTTCTGAATTTTTAAATAATAACGCATTACTTTTAATTATTCATGTAGTCATTTACTACCAATGTTGATAAAATATAACTCATTGGTAGAACGTTATTTAATTAGTTTA
>JAQGCF010000346.1:0-10919 GCA_034699405.1 Hermanniella punctulata | reverse complement strand
GAAAGGGTTAAGGGGACGTTACCTTAATATTTAAAGCCTTTATGACAACCAAATACTGTTAACTGCGTAAGAAGGCTATATAACTGTTAAGGCACTTCACCATATACTGTAGTAGATGGTATAGTGCGACAGCAATTTCAAGCAACTCTGAATACTTATACTGTACAAACTATTATACAGTATATATAATACTATGTTTAGAATGCAGATCAAAGTTGGCCAACATTTTTAAGCATTCAATAATGCCTACATTTGCTGTTGCACTGCAAGAAAGCGTCTTTATGGGAGTTTAAAGTAGACATCAAGTAAACATTGCAGCAATTTGTGCGCATAGTTTTACTTTATATTTTTCAAAAGATCCCTTTTAGGCAATACTAAAGCATTTTATATAATAAGTATTACTCTATTATTAAAAGGAAAGGGTTGAAGACTAGAACACATACTAAAAATGCTCTTCTGCCTCATCTTACGAGTAATGGCGAATCAATATTATTATTAAGAGAATATTAGAAGTTAAGCACAGCTCCACTATTGCAGAGAGACAGTGAGTCAAACAGTATAAACCCTATCTTACACTCTATATGATTATATGAAACAAAATCATCAAATATTTGAAAAGAGAGCCAATTTTCACATGTATTTGTTGCAAAGTTACTTGAGATATCGGGTAGGTCTAATATGAAGCTCTTATTTCAGGGGTGAATAGTTTTAAGTGAAATGCAATGTCATATAAATTTATTTCAGGTGTTCATTATTTTCAGAATAATTATACTTTGGAAGGGAAGACAGTTAGACTCAACAAACACACACTCATTGAAAGTTATAAAAAAAAGTTGAGTAACAAAGTTCATACAACCATCTGTTGAATGTTTTCTTATTGAGATTACAACTCAAGTGATTCTTGGTTTTAACTTTAGCTTTGTTTTATCACTTACACGAGTATAAGAGATACTCAACTATAAAGTTAAATAAAAATAAATTTGCTTTCGCTTCAATGCCTTCACTTCTACCTTAAGCTATAAAAGTCAACTCAAATATGCATTGGCGTAGTCTTAAAAGATTAATAAGAGTCTTATCAGTGGCTGTTTTTGTGGAGAAACTTAATTTTGCAAAATACAGGCAATAGAAAAGATATATTGTCTTTGCTTAATATTACACTATACAGTATGTACAGTACGTACAGTATGTTCTCTATGTTCACTCTTCAACCCATCAAAGATGTTATATTGAAGTTCGCAATAAAACAGTACTCTCTATGAGTTTTCAACCGAATTATTGTCAATGAAAACCTTTATGAAAGAGGAGAGAGAGGAGAGGGAAAGAGAGAGCGAAGTGTGTGTGTCGGGCGTATATGTGCCTGAATTTCATGCTTATGTCAAACATACTTTTAAAAAGCTTTGTGTTTAAAAAGATTGCATTCGAGAAACTGCTCGAATGATTTTGGCAATAAGAGCTGTTTTGTGCGATGTTTTATCCATTCACTGTAGATCACAGTAGAGTCAGTGCCTGTTCTCCTCTCCCTTGTGACCAAACCAAACACATGATAATCCATTGCCTCTCTATTCTACGGTTTCTTTGTGTTTAGAAACAGCTTCACTTATTCCCTCTCATTCTATCATTTCTCTTATAACAAGGATGAGGATGAGGTGGTTGGAGGGGGTCTCGCATCCATCTGTGCATTGCATCGTCCGAAGGATGACTCGATGATCTTTAATATGTTCCCCAAACTCTGTAGTCTCATTAAAGATGACTCACTGCCACATTCTCGAGGCTATATTTCAACGTGTTCTACACAAAAGAAGCTCAGACTCCCTCAGCTCTCAGCTTTGAATGTGTTGGTGCATGCAATCTGACATCTTTCCCCAATCTGACATCTTCCCCCTCAAGTGCCATTTTCACTTTCTCCCACAGTAAGAGTAATCTCACCCGCCTCAGTGAATCATCAGAAGGGGCCCAAAAAGAAAAGCAGCAGACGGTGGGTCAGAGATCTAATATTGCATTTTCACTCTCACATACACTTCTTTGCTTTAAACCTCTCTAACAACGAATAACTGTTACGTGCAAACAGTTACAAGAAATTTCATTCTCTACTGATTTTTATTATAATAAAAACGCATAAAACAGTTCTTAATTCAAATTATTTTTTAAGTTCTCTCACAAACCGCTATCATATTTCTTATTGTTATCTATTATTCTTGTGATAAGAAACTCAATTCAAACAATAATAAATGCAAATTGAAATTTGAATTTAGTTTCACTATTAGATGGAGAGAAAAAAATCACAGCAATCGCATTCATTCGCTACAATAAACTTATTTACAAAAATAAATGCTTTTATACTTTTATAGATAATTTTAAAACACATGTTATTAAGTTTTAATGTAGTTTTTATTATTGCATACATACAAACACACAAAACAATGTCTGAATGAATGGAAATATCAAAATAGGTATTTTAGTCATTTAATAGTTAATCTAAATTGAAATTTATTTCTATTGCAAACACTGTTAAGAGTAAGCGTCAAAAGTTAGTTCATATTTGAATCATTTATATTGATGTAAATAATTGCATAAAAATAAATTGTATTTTTAACAGGACTTTGCATTCACTTATGGTTTACACTCAATCTGCACATTAATAGCATAACAATTGATAAAATAGCCGCACAGGCATCACAGACTAACGCTGGCATCATAGGCATCACCATACAGTACAGCGTCAAAGCTAACAGTGTATAATTGAGTTGCTTTATTGGGGCAATTACCCAAACCCCCATCAAAGCAACAAACAATACGCTATGAGTTTGTATAATAACTTATATGTGGACTATATTTAAATAATATTAAATACAAATCATGCATTCATGCCATACCAGGTTTTGTTTGACATTGAATTTGCTCCAATGGTTATCCAAATGCAAAATCCTATTATTCTGTTTCGAGAATCTTTTCTCCCGATTCCCTTATTCTTCAATTTGTCTTCTCTTCGAACTCCTATTTTCAGTTGTATTTCTAAAAATTGTTTTTTATCTAAAGAACATATTGTATATAAATATCAAAAAAGTTATTTGTATTTACACAACAACTTCAATAGTATTGCAATATTGGAAAATCTTGAAATAACAAACTATGGAATTATCTTTATAACAACGAATAACTTGTGCGCAAACTTTGCAGACAAACTGTATTTTACTTGAATTCTATGAATTATAATTCAATAAAAATAACTTTCAATGATTGTATCAAAAGAAGAGATATTATCAGAAATAAAGTTTACTCAACAGTATTACACAATATTGAGATAAATAGCTGTATAGTTATTTGGCGAGATTTTATACTTGATATCACAATTATTTCGATTGTAAATACTGTACTCCTATTGATGTTTGCTTCTTGTAGTTCGAGTCTTACACTATTTCTTAAGTAAGCAAAGACTTGTCTATTGTGAGAGGCATTGGTGAACAGTACCGGTATAGCAACATAACAGCATAATAGATAATCGAATATTACATAGTATAGTATAAGTTAGAGTAGTATTTTAGTATTTTACATATCAACAACTATTTAGAGCACATTATATAAACCGAAAAATCTTTATAATAATATAATTGAGTATATATTGTAAATATAGTTTGACATAGTTTTATGAAATGGTGGTGCCATGAATTTCAAATCATAGGCATCACAGGCATCACAATCGTGTGTATCACTGCAAAGAAACCTAATCTCTATCTTTCCATAGTTTTGTTTTTATTCTACAAATTATATTAGTTTATTGTTTAAACATCCAAAGAGCACACAATTAATGCAATTTTAACCTTTGATTACTATATCTTGAGTCACGATTTCTAACACTTTTACATAAAAACAGTTTTTAATATTATTTTAGGCTTAAGTTTAATAAATTGTTTAATTGTATCAAAATTTATTGTTTTGGTGTTAAATTAAAATCGCTTAAAAAGTGTTTATATAAACTTTTTGATGTAAATGAGAAGTAATGATCATCTCTGACATTACAACTACCATAAATGAATGTGTTTAATAGTTTTTAACGTTCACCTGTTGCCAATTGCAAAACTATAAGTTATAGTGATCTCAACATTTACTACTTTTCTCTTTTAATGTTCACTACTTTGCAGCTAAAACTTTTTGGTAGTTATGGGTTACAACTATTTTAGTTTCTTAGGATTATAAAACTCAGATAAGTCGGATATATGCCAAAGCACTAAAACATGCAAAAATATCGATCGCCAAAAGGTGGATATTGTGGACATGAGTAACAATGAAGTGAATAGAGCACACACTTTGCCAGTGACTGCAAAGGAGGGGAGAGAGAGAGCGAGAGAAGGCAAGAGAGAGTACAAAACGAGACGAGACAAATAAGATACAAAGAGAGCACATAACTACACAATTACAGTATATTATATGAGCTTTTATTTGTGACTAAAAAAAGTTAATTATAAAAACGAGTCACGAACTGGTTATACGGCTTTTAAGAAGTTTAGTGAAGAATATTTGCACTGAATTAATATGTTTGGCAATAATGTTGCCAATGATGACAATAAACTATATTAAATTTGCATAAGTCTTACTCTACATCTTTGCATACGTATTACTACTTTAATTTCAATCTTTTCATCTCATCACTGGTTGAGTGCATCACTGATACACGATATTCCCAAAATACTAAGCTGTTTCACATTAGTCAATACAGTTAACGTGTTCCTACCATTCACTCAATATTATTGTTTCTCAGCTTTCTTGAACTTTGAAACAAAACTTATAATTTGTAAAACAAAACCAAAACTTTTTAGTTTAATTATTTTTCTTTGTTAAGAACTAATAAAATAATTTATATAAGTTTTGTGTTCAAGGCTTTTGGTTTTGCTGCAACACTTGAACACACTGTTTGCTTATCTTATTTTGTTTGTCTAAAATACTTACATAATATTTTATAATATATTTTTATTATATTAAGTATGTTTTAAAACAGTTTAGAACTCAAACTATATTAAGAAATATATGTCTCGCAAACACTTAAGATTTTAATATTTTTATTACTCTCTCTCTCTCTCTCTCTCTCTCTCTCTCTCTCTCTCTCTCTCTCTCTCTCTCTCTCGCACTCTCTTTCAGTCTGTCTTTGTGTCTATCTCTCACTCACTACTCACTCATAGCTGTATTGTAACGTATAGTAGAATAGAGTATATTATAAGTGAGAAGTCTGTTAAGTCTGTTTCACATTTTTACAGTTAAAGTTAATGGTCCTGAAAGGAGAGGTAACATAATATAAGCTAAATCAACATTTAGAAATAATCATTATTTTATGTCTATAAATACAGACTACTCTGTACTCGCAATTGGTTAGAAATAGCGGCAATACTTTTTAGAATCAGTTAGCAGTAACTGAAATCTAATATCAAAATATTAATCAAAACCAAAACAATTTTAAACAGAATAGAAAACAATTCAAATCTAATACAAACAATACATGAAATTCTTGAAATGTATTCAAAATCAATTAGAACTTCAATTGAGTAAACATTGAATAATTAGAAAAATAAATAAAATTATATAATAGAAAAAGAAATTAAAGGGAAGTGAAAGAGAAGTGAAAGAGAGAAACACAATATTCTTAAAATTAAAGTAAACTAATGTTATCTTTGAATAACAATAAAAATAATGATTTCGTGTTTAAGAGAGGAATAAAAGGCAAAAAGTATTAAAAAGTTATGGATTTAAGACAGCATTTGTTGATTTTTATTTACCTCATAAGAGAATTACAAGAGTGAAAGTAAGAGACAATTTGCTGGGGCTTATCATATGATGACACCACATATTAGGAACATACAAGATATATGGAATACATGGAATACACGGTTTATTTAAGTTTTATAGTTTGCCTACGTTTTTATGTCTCTAAGAAATACTGTTTGGGTACTGTTTGGGTGGAGTTGACAAAAGCGAATCTATCGCTTCTTCTTAAATGACTGAAAGTAATAGTTTGAGTATAATATTGAAAACGTTATGTTATGTTAGTTATATAGCGCTGGGCTTAAACTAAGCGTAAGTAAACCATAAAATCGGTGCAAATGTTTGCCAAACACGTTGTTGTCTATGGCTAATAGTTTCTGGGAATCGATCCGACTTAAGGTGAATCATACTCTTACCAACTCAGGCAACAAAGATTTGAAAAGAACAAAATCATTATTATAGTGTAGAGCAAAGTGAGAATGTGTTATGTGTTTGAGCCCATAATAATTGTCGGTAAGACTTTGTTGGAGCCATTCATTATTCATTAGATGCCAGGATTTTGTCATTATATTAAAAGATTTTCTAATATTTATTTAATAAATAATAATTTTTGTTAACATTTTTTCTCATATCAACTCAATTGCAATACCTTTTAATAATAAACAAAACCATTACCACAAAAGAAGCTAAACTATGATAAAAGTATATGCAATAAGCAGTGAAGCCCTAGTCTCGAGTCATCTATTGTATGCATACGTTGCAAACATGGACTGGCAATCAACTCATAGCAGGGAATATAAATTTGAGATTTGAACCCATCGGAAAAGGGAGACATTGAAGGAGAACAGGAGAACATGAAGAGACCAAGAGATGAAGAGAGGGAGAAATAAGTTAGTGCTTAGAGCAAAGTATATACCAAAGACCGTTAGGCGCCACTAAACCCACTTCATATCTCTATATTATTATTACTATTTTATTATTGATAAGAATTGACGATAACTTTGTATTCGTATTAATATTATTGAACGCATAGATTAAATGAATGCAGAGTTAGAGTTAGATTGAGATTCTGTCCTAATTAATGAAAGCCCACATCACATACATTAACGAGAACTGCTTCACAAACACTACAAAACTGCTGGCATTAGATTTAGGTCTCATTCAAAACAAGTTATGTGTGACTCACTTATAATAATTCAAAATAACTTATATTTTGTAAGAAAATTAAGTATTGATTCGAAAATATTTTCTCAGAATTGCTTTTCTCAGAAAACGATAATTAGATTTTACAGTTATTGTATGGTTTGTATGATTTATATGGTTTGAATGGACTGTTTTCTCGAAGCAACAATTTCTCGCATAACTACTTATTTCTAACTTAACTGTAAAACTGGTTTCTCTTAACTCAAGCACTCAAGCATTGTCTCATATAATTAAAAAGTTCTAAAAAATTATTTTTTTCACAACTCTTTCTTAGCATAAATATTATAAAAATAACTTTTTTAAAACTTTGCTTACCTTTAGATTAACTGTAAATTTGGTCATCTTTTGATGCAATGCTGATAAAGGCTTTACTCTAACAAAACAGACAAAAGCAAAACTGTATGCCTTTTCTAATGTAATACAAATAGATTTTAGAGTAGAACCAAAACCAGAAATCCCCGAAAGATAACTTTTCTGCCTATAAATGCTCAAACACTTGAGTCATAGAGTGCTGCCAGAGATTATGTGAACTCCAATGAAAACCCTAAACCAAAATAATGAATTAAAGTCCACTAAAATAGTGAACCCAAAAAATTACGTCATTTATAGTCAACTTATTATTATAACAAACGTCACTGAATTGTCATATAAAACACTCCCAACACTAAAACCTTTACCTAATCTCCGGCACAGATATGTTATCTAAATCTACACAATAATGCCCTACAGTTTATTGTAATGTAATTACTGAATGGCACCTAAAATGCCTTTCGATAATTGTATTACAAATTCAATGTTGTAATCAATTATTGTATTTTAAAAATAATATTAAAATCAAATAAAAATTAAACATTAATTAATGGCCGCTCTCTTCAACCGATCTTTAATTGGTATTTAATTATTTATTTATATTTAAACCTAAAAATATAATTTTGTAAATAATATAAAATTGTTTTAATTTGTAAACAAATTGTTTTCAGTGAAGAGCTGTTCATTGAATCAAAAATGGCGAACAATTTGCGCGAATTCGGTCTCAAATCGAGTCTATTATATCGAGAATGTGGACGAATGGCAGACAAAGTCACCGATCGATCGAAGAATAGAATCACTACTTAACAAACAAATGGCGCGAAGATTGAGTGAACCGGTATTTGACTCATTGGTCGATCACTCGTCCTATTCATCGATTAGTTGTTCACCTCTTCGTACACAACAATTCTTAAGACGGTATTCATCTGTTTATCCAATGTTTGGACACAACAACTGTTTTACACAAACAATTAAAACATTAAATGAAACAAAACATTAGAAATGTTTAAATATTTAGTATTTATTTGATTATAATTTTGTCTCATTTTTCATAGGAATCCGTTTTTGACTCATTTAATATTTAAAAAACTGAACTCGAGTTCAAATCTAATCAAAACAAACCGACATTTTCATAGATCTTCTATTGTTTGTAAGTTTGTTTGAATAGTGATGACTGCAGTGATTGATAACAATTACTTAATTACTTAAATTTGTAATTAGATGACGATATTAAGGTAGTAGTGGTCCCGCCTTTGGCTGAATCTCTTAGTGAAGGAGACATTCGATGGGATAAAGGTTTTGATTATTTATTATTAATTGAATTATTGGTTAAATTGCGTTATAATACGAGTTTTAAATGAATACTATAGCTGTTGGCGACACAGTGGCAGAGGATGAGGTGATCGGCGAAGTAGAGACCGACAAAGTAAGAGAAGTTTTGATATTAAAAATAGTGATTCGTTTATATGTTTTATTTCGTAAATTAAGTTCAAAACCAATTAAAGTGTTTTTGAGTCCCAATAGAGTGAGAGTTGAATATAATTATACTTAATTTGATGCATACCATGAAAACACGACAAAACTTTTTCAAGTGGTTTAAGTACGACATGCAATGCGGTTACGCAAAAAAGTGTCGGACATAAACTACTTTCATTGGGATCCCCTGCGAATTGATAAAGTTATGACTTTTCTCTATTCTCTTCTCATTTTGCTCTTATTTTTAATAACATATTCATTAATAGTTGGTTCGAATGAGAGCACGTATAACAGTATAACAGTCTAACAGATATTGTTTGCCTCCAAATGGATTATATATGTCTAATGTCCATAATATGGTACTATCGTTGCTATAACTTTAGACATACCTCATAACTATCTCTGCCTAATATAGTACTTAACAATATGAGCGTAGAGTAGAGGTAACTCTAGTGGCCATAGAGATACAGTAGGTATGGATATTAGTAAATGTGTATGAGTTAGGAATTTAAGAACGACTTTAGATAGAGTAGTGAACACACATAAGTAATATGGGAAGCACGCAGTCTAACATCATATATACTTTTTGTTGTAATTTCAGTGGTGCTCATGTAGTAGGTATTGTAGGCATAGTAGGTATGGGTGTGGTTCTAATGCAGTGACCCGTCAAGTCGTCCCTTTTGTCATTATTGAGCTTAACTTAACTAATTCTCATTAGGAAGAAAGCGTACCAACGAGTACCGGTAGTATATATAGTTATATGTGTTTTCATGTTCGACTCTATTGCTATTTGTGTTACTCCACAACTTTGTTACTAATATTGTTTAAGGGCTCGAGAGGTGCGCACCAAAGACCACATTGACTTCAATTAAGTGTAGTTTTACTTACGATCTTCTGTTTCTGCTGTTGGGTTGCTATGAGTAGTGATGGACAAACGTGACACATACCATACACTACTGGTAATAGTGGAGCACAAGTATATTATTACTCGACAGCAAAACTTATATGCATTACTCGCAATTGAATACGCCTTAGCTTTTCTGCAGTCAATTGATGTGGTAGTAAAGAACGTGAAATATTTGCCCAAATATTGCTATTATTTCAAATAGTTTTGATCTTATATATCAATTCCCTATTGCCTAATGTCTCCTCTGTTCTCTCTCGTGTCCCTAAGATGTAATTATGTGGTCAAAGATTAAAATGAGAGCTACTGTGCTATAGCTATGGGTTAGTTGTGAAGCAAACCAATTGTCTGCATCCCTATTAATAACAGATCCTATTTATGACTTATATCAATATTGAACTGCATAGCAATGATGGGCTGTTGTGTTGCCTCAGAGTCATGCCTTTAATCATATTCTAGTTATGCATATTATGTCTCTCTGTCTGTCAGTCCGAATATAATCATTAAATTTCACTTTTGCCTCTATTGCCTCCTTTGCCTCTTCTCTCTTCTATCATATCTTTTCTGTTCTATGAGATAAAACATCGCTTAAAATATTCTTTTGACAATAATAGCAGTGGTAGTAGTGGTAGAATTGCTCGCATATTCATATTTGGCTTATCTCTGGAATGAAGATTTGCTTATTGTCTGAATTGCGAGTGAAATACTTGTATTCCTTAATGTCAATTAGATTGTATACCAATATTGTGGGCCTTATTGGTAGGCATTCCTCATTTGTTTGTTTGATATATAAAATGATAAATTTCTTGGTTTTGTTTGTGTTCATACATTCAAATGAGTAGTGAGTGAGTAGTGGTGTTCTCTTAGCGCTAAAGTGTATAATTTGATTATTTAATAATAAAAAGACGGCATTAAATGCAACATATCTTTCGGTTAATAAGTTCTCAACTCATAGTAATATTAATACTATAATAAGTACTCTCTATTCTCTATTATTCTCTGTTTTTTATAATTTACTTATTCACTTAATATGAATACAACACAAACCTAACTTTCATTAGAATACAAGTGCACCCGCCTTAACATTCCGTATCTCCCTTTTTCTGACTTAAATAAAAAAATAATTCAATAGTTTAGATGTTATTCATAGTTCACAATTACTGAATGAATATTTAATACTTTTTATTATATACCGTATATTTACTGCTTCAGTGTTACGCTTATTAAAATTCAATTAAGTGTCGAAACATTTTAAAACAAAATGCACTGTTATATA
>JAQGCF010000345.1:0-10927 GCA_034699405.1 Hermanniella punctulata | reverse complement strand
TTTTTTATATTTATAATAATTAATTTAATTTACTTGTAATTAACTAAATTAATATTTCTAAATGATATCTAAAGATTCTACAGATATTATTAATAGAAAAAATTTAAAATGTTATTTTTACCGAAGATGTATAGGGTGTCCGCGAAGTAGGTTCATAGCGTTGCAGAGCGTGATTGAATCTTTCATTATTAATGCGCTGCATATAAAATAGTAAAACAGAGACAAGTTTACGAAATTTATGAATAAATATTAGTTTAGATTTTTAATTCCACTCATTTATTTAGAGAAAAGTCTATTCTAAATGTTAATTAGAAGTTTATAAATAATTAAATACAAATAAGTTTAGCCGCACTGAGCAATTGAACCTCATGTTTTCCGATAACAAATCGGATATTTTAAATAATAGAATATAAGAACGAAATTATTAAATAAATTATAGAAATTCAGAACTTATAATTACTAATACAGTAATTGACTTTTGATATTTGCTAACAATAAAATATTTATTCTTATATTAATTTTATTTTATGAAATTCTTTTAGTTTTAATAGAATATGAGTTTATTTATAATTAAATTCGTTAAAATTTTACATAGAATCCGAAAAATTATGTCTAATTTTAATAATCTTTTTATTTGAAGAATAAGGTTCTTTAATAATGAATTAATTTCGCGCTACAACATTGTGAACCTACTTCTTAAACGCCCTATATACACTCAAATCCGTTTATTGTAAATTTTGTAATACTTTTAGTAAACACTTAATGAAAATATTGTTATTATGAATACCAAATATCAGATTTTAATGTAAAGTAGTCCGCTTATAGTGAATTTTTAATTATTCCGCTTTTAGTGAACACTGTTCTGTATCTGTTCACTATAAACGGGTTTGAGTGTAAACTCATATTAATTATTAATTTTAGTAAAAAATTCCAACAATAATTTGGAATATGAGTGAATGTGAAGAGTTCTTACATAGCGTACATTTGTTAATAATTTTAAACAGTCAGATACTACTGTAACTACTGACTGACTTCTCTAACTGATTATATTTAAAGATTTTCTCCTAATTTTTAAATAATAACATATTATACTTAATTAAAAAATTAATGTTTATCTTAAGTAAAACAGCAAAACTAATGATTACAAAAATACTATAGAATAAGTACTCTATATCTCTAATTCACTGATAAAAATTTTTAAACAAAACTTGTTTTTATTTTTATACCCGTATGAATTTTTCACTATATATTTAAAATAAGTAATTCTACCGATTCTATGATATTATCTCAACGTAATCAATGATTATTACTCATATTCATTATGATAACAAATTAATTATACGCGCACTCTATAAGTAATATTTTAGTTTAAAAATCTTTAATATTAGTTTAAATATCTTCAATAGTGATCAAAAACTTTTGACTCAATTTAATTCACTATCAATACAATTAGTTAACTAAAGTCATATTCCATTAATAAAGTTTAATATCGACTTACTATTTATTGTTCATTAAAGATAAGTAGTTATGTCACAAAATATAAGCAATTTATTAAATGTACTAATTATAACTTTTCCAGAAGGATTGGCGAGCCCTTTGCTAACAATAATTTTGAAATCTCCAAGAGTTCTGATAAAACGGAAATTAAACACAACTAAATCACATCAAATACCTTAATTCCTGTCATCGCAACCAATTTTATTCTCAAATAATCCAAAGCCACAAAAATAAAGTTAGGAATTCCCGGGTCTATAGTTATCAGTGTTTAAAAAAATGTAACGCTTCAGAATTGTAAGATTTCAAATAAATCAAAACCCAATATCATTGCCATCGGCTCTATAGCCGTCATGTTATCAGATTTTAAAGAGTGTGGGTTTTATTCATTGACAATATTTTATAAGAGATAAAACTGAAAACTGGAAAATAATTTTGTTGACAATCATTAGACGCTTCAAAAAATTAATGATTTATTAAAAAAGAACTCAAATTTTATCTCTTATTAGAGATAACAGAAAAGTGTTTTAAACGAACGAACAGTGAGTTATATAGAGACGCGAAAACAGAGATATATTTTGTGTATGAAATAGACATTCATTTAGTCTCACAATAATATGCTCTTAAAGAGCATCCATTCTCTCACTAAATGTGTATTGCATTCAATTTAATTTTTTCGATCATA
Source organism: Hermanniella punctulata (assembly GCA_034699405.1). Taxonomy (NCBI): domain Eukaryota; kingdom Metazoa; phylum Arthropoda; class Arachnida; order Sarcoptiformes; family Hermanniellidae; genus Hermanniella; species Hermanniella punctulata. The sequence goes on along the minus strand of JAQGCF010000345.1, from coordinate 8,748 downwards.
ATATTCCTCCAGATGTGCTCTGCATTTGAATCACTCAGACATTTATCATTTGCCTATTTTTTAGATACTGTGCGCTCGATATGCGTTCAAAACTGACTAAATATGGAAATTTCAAATAAAGAAAGAAATAATACATTTCGAGAAGTTTTGCGAAACATCGATATTTATGGTACTACTAGTGCTTTGCAATATCATAACTTAAAATAATTGATAGTTTGTGATGACTTACTCTGAAAAATGTCATTGTGCTGCCGCCCTCAAGGGCTCCGTATTTGATTTTTGTCTGAGAGGCCAAGTCTTCAACGCTCTCTATAGGTGTAATAACTCTATCGACTGTCAAAAATGCAGCCAAATTCGCAGTGTAGGAGGATATCAGTATTAGAGTGAAGAACCACCAAATGGCACCTATTATTCTGGTAGATATTGATCTAGGATTGAGGTCACATCCCTGCTTCATGAGTGTGACAACTGTGAACCAGAAGGAATCCGCTAAACTAAACTGATTCTCCATCACATCTGACTCCTTATATATTGCGATCATTTAAATAATAATTCAATTAATAATATATTTTTATGTGTTATGTCATGACTCGAATTTTTCATTTCTCGCCAAATATTCTTAAAATCATAATTGAATTTCAAAACCATTTTTATTTCAAATAAAATATTAAAATTCAAAAATATTTTCACTAAAACTATGCAAAAAATTCTACAAAAACTTCAACTTTTTATTCAATTTCTATAATTATTTTGCTCTCAAAAATACAAAGACTTTATACAATACAAGTCTAGAGATTCCTTACTAGTGTCAGAATGAAGAGCTTGGAATTCCTATATATAAAACTGTCGGATATTTAGCGGATGTAATGTCTGAAAAATTTGAGTAATTCTATAGAGAAAAAGTATTTACTTTTTCACAGGGATGAGGATTTTGCCATTCAAATGGACTAAATCGGGCGACAATAAACAATGTGGAGCTGACCAGTATATATGCTACCACAACATAGAGCCATATATCTACAGCTAATGGACTCATAAAAGAGAATAAACGCGTAGGCATTGTAGTAGGAATTTTGAATAAGATTCCAATTCCTAAATTCATGAATGGTTTCGTAAAATCGATAACGTTTTCGCGCGCATAACTTATAGTCATGGGAGCCAACGCTAAGTCTGCTTTCTATCAATAAAATACATTAAACAATCATTAAATTCAAATTAAATTCATTTTACTTAACACTAATAATTAGATCAAAATATTTTGTTTAGTTATAAATCAAACGCAAATCAAAGCCAACAAAAAACTAAATTCAATGTAATTTTTTTGTCGCAAAAAGTTTAAAGTTTTCAAACTTTTCACTCAAAACTCGGTTGAAAGCCATTTGTTAAAAGATGTCATTTAAGCTTACTTTTAAAATTAGTTCTCTGACCAAACCATTCCATTCTCCTGTCGTGACATTTTCAGCACCAAATCTCTTGTCAGGTACTAAATATAATTCATAATTAAATCCCAATTCCTTAGCGATAGAGTTGAGGAGATCAATACAAAAGCCTTCAAACTTTGTGATTCCCGACGAGTTGTATTGCTTTATCATTATATAAGGCGATGACTGGTAGGAAGAGATTCGGCAAAAAAACAAATAATAAATTTTAAACAATCGTCAAATCAATGCCGAAAATCAATTTATCTGAAAACTAGACCTAAACTAAAAACGTCTCTTTTAATCAGATTGACCGCACTGTCAACAAATCGTTACCCAATGCGAATGAAATAGGATTTAAGATTTAAATGGATGTCAAACACTGGAAGTTCTGTGAATTTCAATATTTTATTTCCATTCAATTCGTGCGATTTGTAGCAGAAAAGTAAGAAAAACACTGTGAAGACAACTTCTGCAGTCGTTAAATGAAATGAAAACTTTTCAAAAATACAGTACAACAGAAGTAAATGCTTTTATGATTCATGAGTTAAATACAATTTTCGACATTCAGTAAACACTTTTAGGACTCCTATACAAAGTTTTTCTATTGAATGGAACCAATAATAATGTTTGGCAGCCAATGATCACAAAGAAGTGCACAAAAATCGTATCGATTAATATCGTGGATCACTTTACAGCTAATGTGTGTTAAACTCATTTGTGACAAATTTTTGTCTATTGTTCTAAATTATAATTGAAAACATTTTTGGCCCAAATTTTTCCCATTTTCTGAGCATTTAATTAAATTTAAAGATTTTAAAAGCATTTTATTTGAGTGAAGAGCGCTTTCACATCAAATAACTTCCCATTCAATAGGTTTGAGAAATTTGTCGACAAAACACAGTATAGGATAATATTTTAGTGAACAAACAGTTGACAAATTGGGCACAAATAAAATTCTCTCTATTCATCAAAAGTGTAAATCAAATAAGTTTTAATTAGCGCTCAATTTATTTCAAAAATTTAATTAAAATCTTTAATTAATTGAATCAATACTTTAATTGAAAAGAGAAAACACTTTACTATTGAGTTGTTTAACGGTTCAGTCGTTTAGAAATAATTCAATAGATTTAAAATAAAGTGAATTATAAAATACAAGTAATTATAGACCGGTTTTATGCAAATCTAACCTCAATTGTAGTTACTTTAAGCGTTATATTATTGTAACCAAATTCGCGAAATGCGTGAAATTTAGTGATATTCAGACCCGAACTACTCGTCCATTCGCCCACCTATTCGTGAATATAGAGTATTAATTAGTTTATACAGTGGGTAAATGAGTGAAAGGGGGTATACTTTGTCGAGTTCATAATGTCTTAGTTTTAATAAATCCATTTTAAAGCTCGAACGCAGTCCTTCTTTGAACGCTATTTTTCCGGTCAGGCCTTGAAATTCGACCTAAAATTTTGAGTGAAAACAATTTCTATTGAATGAAACTTTGTTTTCGTTTCTGAGGAAAAAAATTTGATTTTTCTTTTTTTACGATCCATTCGTTTTAGACTAAAGCGTTTTAAGTAGTTTATAGAGTATGGAAAACAGGCTTAAGTGTTATGAATAAAAAATAAAAATATTATTCTTTAAGCTTAAGTGTCATAAAAGAGAAGTGTATTCGAGAACAGAGAATATTCTGCAGCAAAACGTGTGATAAAATATTAACTTCAAAACGCCGTCAACTGAATTAAATTTAATTAAATTAGTTATAAATTTTGTACTCATATAATAAACTCAAACTCATTACTGAATCGGTTCAGTCTCTGGCAGTAATTCAATTCACTTAACTGTATTAATGGGTAACAAAAAGTGACAAATCTTATAAATAAAATAATAAGTTTATACCAGAGTTGAGCCTTGAATTAAAATTGTGAACTAAAGCACTAGGAGTTGATTTGAAAGTCTTACTGTCAAGTAGTAGACTATACTATCCTATTCACCAATTTTTTAAAGTAATTTATTGAATAAAACTTTGTTTTTATATCAGAAGATAGTATGGAAAAGACATAGACATAAATATATAGTGAAGTAATTATGTTTGATCTAATAATTTATTGCATGAGTCGATCCTAAGTCAACATTAAGAATGAGTTTAATGTAGTGCACAGGAGTTTAGGCGGAAAAACGAATTTCAATCCATTCCTCAAAGCTATTCGTTTCTCGATTTTCTTTTATAAAAATCTTTATTCAAATAATATTATTATATTTGTCTGATATATAAAAAACGCATAGAATTTGTATGTCATGTCATTCTATTTAGTAGAATATGATTGGAGTTATTTTTCATATCATCTGAAGGATTGCTCATATTTTTTGAATAATTTCCTGTTTTATGAAAACGACAAACAAAATAATAACACACTATTCAAATATATGTCGAGATTTATATAAAAATAAGACTTTTATGTAATGGAATACAAAAATTATTATTGTTTTCATAACTCAAAAATTCTATAACTTTTTATAAGCAATAAATTATTTATATTTTTCGTAAAATACATTTCTTATAGCTTTTTATTCTTAAGGATTATAATAATAATAAGCTTTTTCTTTCTAGTGGTAGTTTTGTTCTCCGTTTTGAGAACAAGTAAGTAATAAATGAACCTTTGGATCACATTCAATATGTTATACTTCTTTTATTTCCTAATGACATCTCTTTTTCTCTATTGATAATCCCTGACCACAACTGACTATTTCGTTTGACTCATGTAATAGTTTTAAAACTAAACTCAAATTTATCGATAAAATCAATAATATTTTATATCAATATCTGATCTAAAGATTAGATAATTAAGAATCCATTGAATATATTAAATGAATTTCAATTCATATCTCAGCAAAACATTAGATTTAAATGTTTTTATAATAAAATTATTTAAAAACTTTAATATAATTTTAATCAAAGAAAAGGCTTATATTCGAGAAATAACTCAAAAAACACAGTTATCCAAACAAATGAATAATAAATTATTCAATAAATTTAATGCTCATTCTATTTACTGCGATCTTGTAATCAGAATATAAAACTCATTTCATGTGTAATAAAAAAAAGTGCATCCATTGGGTGCGCGCATCACATCCTTATACAGTTTTAGGCCTACAAATGCTATTCCATTCCGTATCCACATTAAGAGAAAAACAAACTCTAATATGGATTTCATTTTGTTCTTTATAGACATAATTGAAACTCAGTTTCATTTTTGTCTTCTCTTTATTTCAATTTGAAATTTATTTAATTATATTTCAGCGAAAGAGAGAGAAAAACATATTTAATTAAAGTTTTAGGGATTCTATGATATGTTAAGAGAATTATTTTTTCGTTTGTCGTTAACAAAAACATTAAAAGTCTAACTCTTGGGGTTAAACAAAATGACAGTAACACGACTGAAGAGCATTGAAAGGAAATCACAATTTTTTATGCTTTTTCTCTAATAAAAAAGTTTTTTTTTGATTGGATTTAGTTTTTAAAAGAAAATAAGATAAAAATAATGAAAGTATAGATAGTAATTATAGCAAAACACAGGAAATAAATAATTTAAAGAAGCCGAGTCTTACCGAATCGATATAATTAAAAAGAGATGTGCCTCCAGTCCAGGCTATCTCTGAATCACACGAAGCGTTATTTGGAAATCTTAATAGAAATGGGGAATTGTGTTGCAGTGTATGTAATCCTCTGGACAGTGCGTACACTGCGTCGTACATGAGTGCCGGTCCCGCCTAAACAACAATTCAAACAAAGTTTTTCAAATCTTATTATTGCCATAAAAATAGACTTTCGATTAAATGTCTTCACTTAATGTCCGTTTCATATCAATGGTAAGCATTCGTTCATTTATTTTGTTTTCAAATAAAACTTTTATTGATTTTATAGCGCGTAGGGTTTCATCTAATTATTGTTTAATCCAAACCAATCGATTGATACCGTATAACAATTTCATTACTAGAAATGGACATTAAAGCGAATACTTTTTGAGTCTTAGTCAGGCTATACCTGAATTACATTACTTTTGTTGAGTATATTATTCCCTATTGGCTGAAAGCGTTCGATATCCCGCAGTATGTGTCTCACTAGAGTATTATCGGAGTCCACTAATCGGAAGGCAGTCATATTGACATAATTATACTTAAAGTCCTCCAAATCAAATGTCTCCAAATCCTTAGCAATAAGATTATCAAAAATATATAAATAATCCAAATATATAGAGAGTATTCCAATGAGTTATCTCTTGGAAAACAAGAGAAGAGTTGCGAAAAATCAATAAAAGAACATCTTTTATATGTGATGTGTTGTTATGTTTCCAACATTTTTCTAATATTTTTTGAATAAAAAATCGAGTTTTCTATCGAATATTTAAATTTATGATTGAGTAGTATATGGCTATAAATTTTTAAATTTACGCTTCGATAGCAATATATCATACGTTACATACTATTACTTATGAATTAACAAAACATGGGATCAATGAGTGAATAAATTATTTTTTCAATAAAAGTATAGACTTTGAGAAAATAAATTAGATTTAGAGAAACAGTGAATATAATAGGAATAATGCATAAGAATGAGCGCCGATAAGTAAAATTAATATACTTACGAATGTAGTGAAATGGTAATGGTATTTGTATTCATTCATTTGCACCTGTAGTATCTTTGAATAATAAATTAGTACTAATTAATCCTTTAATTCAAGACTTATATAATAATTAAAATAAAATAAAACAAATGAGAGATAACTTAATAACTGAATCATAAAGAGAAGAGTAAATGGAAAAAACAAATTCACATAAATTGAGATGAATTGGAGGTATATTTAGGAATAATTTTTTAAGTAAATCTGAATTAATTTATGGCTAAACTTATTACTCATCTCATATGATATGCAAATTCATTACATTTACATTTAGATTATGTTTAAATATTAAACTCAATAAAAAAGAGATAAAAAACTGAGGATTTCATTAAAACTTACGGCTGTGAGTAAGTGCGGAAGGCTATCAGGTTTTGTATCGACAATAATTGAATATATATTACGGTTTTTAATATCTCTAAGTGTATCCCTGAAGTGTTCCCGACCAGATTTGCGATATATAAACTGTACATTCTTTCGCAGAGGCAAACGCACTAATTCTTGAAGACTTATCAGTGCTTTATTTCGCAGAGAGAATATAAAAATGAGTTTAAGTCTACTTTTAATACTTTTTGTGTAATTGATTCAATGCTTAAACCATAAACTCTTAAGTGAAAAATTATGCGTTAATATAGAGAAAGTAACTCAACTCTACAATAAGAATATCGATTTGTGTGCAAAAAACAAAAAAAGTAAATCTTATAAATATCTTTGCACTGAATGACTATAAATAGAATCGGAATTATCGGGAATTTTCCGATATTACAAAATTAAACAATGTTGCGCACTGGTAAGAAATGTAAATAAAAGCCGTATTTCAAGCTTACGGTTGTGTTGAATAAATTTTATTTTCAAATTTTTGTTATTATTCACTGTCTGTGCTGTTTGTGTTAACTCTTTCAAAAGTTTTTATTTTGGATTTCTGTCAGCTTAGAATGTTTTAAAGTCTGAAAGAATAACTGTGCTATTGTTCTCTATAGGGGTAAATAATATAAGATTTTCTTATCTCCTGATTTACTGCTACTGATTTTGTTGTCCATATTCATGGTTTTAAAGGTAAATCCCGATAATTCCTAACTCTACATGCGTTAGAAGTTTGCAGATACAAGTATTTCGTACAAAATTTGCAGAAACTCTTATAAATATTTTATCAGTTAAAAGATGAGAACATAATAGTCACATATGGTGTGAATTACAGTACGTGATACTCATTTGCAACAATATTAACAAAATATAGCGTAAAAATAGACGCAAACATGTATTCGAGTAACACATTTTCACTTAAGAATATTCTGAATAAAAGAATATAAACAAAAATATTGCGATAATTCAGGCAAAGCATACGTATATCAATCAAGAATACAGTATAGGAGTATAGAAGGCATACATTAATGGCATTATTTTGAGAAATTATTACAATATTTCGAAAATTTAGATAAAAAGTATCAAAAATCATGTCTTACACATATCGTCCTCATAGATGACGGCAACTTTGGTCCAGTTAAGAAACTTAACCAGTAATCTAAGTGACTGCGAGATAGAGTAAGCTCCCGGATGTAAATTAATGGAAAATTCTTTAGCGCTAGTGATGGCTATATTATTAAGTCGGGACTCAATGTGAGGTATGTCGAGCGCATCGCATAGTGACTGGACGTGTGCGCCTAACTTATCGTCTTGTGGGCCAAATATCGCGATAACACCAGAGCTGACCTGATAGCAGGCTGTGGTATAACATGGGTTACATTTTAGTAACAAAAACAGACAAATAGATTCAACAGAATTTGTTTTATTTCTTTAGGCAAACAATTTATTCTGTGCTTTATTTTATACATTCTTTTGTATCTATTATTAAATCTTATGTTTCTTTTTGTGATTTCCGTTTGTTAAGAAAGTCTCGATTCGATGTCACCCATAAAATCTACGATTCTTAGACTATAGCCCTAACTGTTGTTATTGTATTATCTATGACCGGATTCTACTTAATGTCTGCGAAGAATAAATTCAATAGAAGTCAATAAAGAGAACGCGAGAGTTATTCAAAACTTAAATTATAGAAAATTTTTAGTTTGATTTTGAACTCAATTTATATTTTGAGTTTCAGTGAAATTCGATTTAATATATTTAATCTTAGTTTACATTTAGTTTAATCTAATAGAAAGAGTTGTATACAAAAGACGATAATTTATTGTTATTTACTTTAACTAACAAAATGATTCGTTGACAGAGAGTATGTTAATTGAGTTTTATTGTATGTCTAATCCTAAGAGAAGAACTACACTATAATTATTATTAAATGTCTATTTGTTTGTCTATTGTGTAAAAATTGTGTAAAACTTTTTTCTTATTTAAAATAAATTTTCGACAATTTCTTAATTAAAGAATGATTTTATACTAAATTTTATACATAATTATAATTACTATAATATATGACAAAATATTATGGTAAAAATTTTACCGAAACATAAGTATAGGTGCTATATATCTCTTTTATTTGCCAATTATTAACAACTTATTAACTGTCAATTATATATCCAACTAAGGCTTTAATTAATGTTTTAATAATTAATTACTTTGAAAACTCATTAATTCTGAATTAAATGGAAAGGAATGTGAAAATAAATGTCAATTAATTCTCAATATTAATGTTTTAAACG
>JAQGCF010000344.1:0-10928 GCA_034699405.1 Hermanniella punctulata | reverse complement strand
CTTTGTGCTTAAACTGTGGTTAATATTCTTTGACGACCATACTCAACATTTATAAACATTAACATTTATGGTAACCGCTACATAAAATAAATTAAGTGTTTACCAAAATAAAGGTCCACTGATTAGACACCACAAAATAATATGTTTATATTTTATATTGTAATAAAATACATTTATTTTGTATTTTAAAATGATTTTAAGGAATGTGTAAACAAAACTTTATTCCGTGTCATAACTTTGTCAAATCCATACTTTACAATTGGACAGATTGTCAATACGATTCCTGGACGTCTGGTAATTTTAATGTAATGTGTTTTTCAACTTAAATTGTTTGGTTAATTGAGCTCATTGTTATTTTCTTGTTTACGGTAGCAAAAGGTTTCCCCTCTTTTATAAGCCAGAGATTAAAATCATCTATATACATACAGTATTTAGGCTAAAGATATTTTATAAGATATTTAATTAATTTTGAAGAGAATTTGTTTAGCTTTACCACATTAAATACTGTAAAATATATTTTAATTATAAAAGTAATTGAGTGCTTAGCAAAATTAAGTTTTTGTGAGATTTGTTCAACAAAGATTTATCAATTGATTATTGTTAATATACAGTGTATTTTTATAAATTATTTCAGTTTCAAAATGCAATTCTAATAACAGTAAAAGATCAGCAGAAAATTGTTTAATGTTTAAAATATTTTATTTACTATAATATAATGCTGTACAGCATGATATCCTAAATGGTGGACCTTGGCTTATAGATGGGCCGCCAAAAATTTTCTTTGGTACCTGGAATAATTTTAAAAATAAGCTAAATGTGGGACGTAGCATCAGAAATAGTTTCACAGTGGAACTTTTATCATTGCTTCTGAAAGGAAAGTAGATTATAGATTTGTTTCCACCCCCATTTTAATTTGTTTATAAGCATTATGCGTTTTTTCTGACCGCCCAAGACTGTAATAAATATTTTTAAAAATATCAAGATTTAAAAGTTTCTTTGTTATAAATAGAACAGTGATGTAAACGATGTCCACTAACTTGTAAAGCTGTGTTTTATTCAAATTAAAGATGACTAAACAATATTAAAATAAACATATTTAGAAAAAAATTTAATTAATGTAATATTTTATTTGAATGTAATACAGTTCTCATCGTTTAGCACCACAGGGATGATATGGGCAACAGTCTGATGCTATGACTGTATAATATGGAAAATTGCTTGAACCACTAAACAGCCGCTTACCACGATGCCACTCTTCTCCATGTTATGTTATAATCTTACATAAGTTTTAATTTATGCAAAATTTTAATTATCTGTATTAGTGTGTTCATTTACTGTTAATTTTTTATATTATGAATAAACTTTTAAACTTTTAAATTTTTATGAATAAAGCTTTAACTTATAATAAGACGATTCTTAATATATTTTAATAAATAATTTGTGTAGTTTTAATAAACTGAACGTTACAAAATTGCCTAATTGATTAACTTTTCTCGGGTTTGATTTACATAAAATGGTACATAAAATGGTGTTACATAAAATGGTAAAAATAATGAAATTATTTTTATAAAGTGTAAATTATTTTTAAAAGAACAAATTACATTTCAGATATATTCAAAAATTATTATTAGTTTATTTGTTGAATAAGGATTACCAATTTGGATGTACGCGGAATTATCGGGACCCCCTAAGGCGATAAAAGTAAATAAAAGTTTAGCTTTTTATACAGTATATTTAATGTTAAATTACAGTAATTAATATAAAATAATAAATATAATCTTGAAAGACTTTATAATAATAACAAATAAATAAATTTGTGTATAATCAAGCTCAAATAAGCTATTATATTTTAATAAACTGTAAAATAAAAATGTTTTCTTAAAATATATATCTAACTTAGCACTTGAATAAGAATTGAAATGAAGAGTAATTTTTGTAGACAATTTGCAAAACATTAATTCATTCTTTCAATTTTTATTAGTTTTTCTCCTAATGATGTATTGATGTTTTCTCCTAGTGATTAAACAATGTATTGGCTTATCTTATCTAAACTTTTATCAATAATAATTATCGAAATTTTTATTATTTGTGTTCTCTCTTCTTCTAACATCTCCGCCTAATTCCTGATATAAGAAATAGTTTTAGAAAATACTTAAAACATGAGATAAATTAATTAAAAAAATTTATATTAAGTATAATCTATAAAATTATTTATATTTTTCATTGATTTTACTGCTTTTTGACAACATTTTAGTTATACAGTCATTCCTTAAATAGATGTTAATTAATAATTTATGCTTTAATACAACATCAGTAAGGTTGTTGAAGAAATTTTGAGAAATTAATTTGTGTGGATATACCAAAATATTCACTTTAATTTTTATAAGCAAGTACTATTTTTATAAAATTGATTTAAACTTTTAAGTGTATATCCTGAAAACTACAAGCAATAATCAAAAATTTCTTTCATAATTAAACTATTTGTCTTGATTTTTGGATTTTGTAAAATATCCATTAGTATACCACAGGGAGGTAAAAGACTACGAAATTTTTAAAAATATTTCTACTTATATCTCTGTAAATGTCATTGATGCATTAATAATTCTATATCGATTTGATAGAATTTTGAACTCTATATAAGTTTTTCATTGATCATATTGAAGGGTTGCCACACCGGCCAAACCCAATCAATAGCACCGCTCCAACTCTGGCGACTGTATGCCTAACTGGGCACACTGCGCTCCCCTATAACTCCTTCCGATGCCATGGGACTCTAACCCATGCATCACAGTTATGCGCCGTACACCGACAATGCCGAGAGCCACAGGCCGGCAACACCGCATAGCGTTGGTCAAAGACCAGCACCGCTAGTGCCGACAACCCATAGACCCGCAATACCGCCAAAGCCCGCTCGCCGCAAACACTCACTCCGTTTACTCACCTAGTTGGTAGCCGAGTCCTCTTCTTCTTCTTACCGCACAATTAAATAAAACACAATTAATAATAATCACAATAACTTTATTAAGACTTAGTCTCAACTGAGAAGAGTTCAGTTAAGAGACTGAAAACAAACTGATTTTTACATTGAAGCGGCTCTACTTATATACCCTGTTTTTCATGTGTCTACTTCCTCATTGATATCGTGTAAACAACGTCACCTTCAGTTCAACTGGATTGAAGCTGATGTTGCTTACGTACATATGCCAGCATTAATAAAAACTAGTGTTGTATTAGTCCCTAAATCCTAATAGCATTCCCCCTATACAATTAAATGACTAATGATGTACTTTTACAACACTAGTTAACATTAAAGTGGAAAAACAGGTATTAAGTAAGAGTACGTATATAACATTATTAATTATACAAACATTTATACAAAACAATATTCACGAAATAATTGTGCAATAGCTTAACTATTATAATAGCACACTATGTCTTTCATAGCAAACTAATACTTTTATAGTACACTTATATTTTAGTTAAAAAATAGCACAACTCTTACAATATTTGCCTAACTTGTCTTTACATTATTCTATAAATTAAAACTTAATTTTCTATACTTATTTTAATATAATTTTAATAATAATTGCTTTTAAATAATTTGAATAAATAATATTCAAAATTTCAAAATTATTTTATAATACGAATACAATGAAATGAAGACATTGCAGTTAAATAAGATAAATGAGAAACTTATATAGAGTTCAAAATCCTATCGAATGAATATAGATTCATCCATGCATCATTTACATTGACAGAGATATAAGAAGAAATATTTTTGAAATTTTCATAGTTTTTAACATCCCTGTGGCATACTAATGGATATTTGACAAAATACAAAAATACTTTTCAAATGGTTTACCAAGTAGTTTTAAATTATGAAAGAAATTTTTTATTATTGCATGTAGTCTTTAAGGTATACACCTAAAATTTCAAATTTCATAAAAAATAGTACTTGCTGGTTTAAAAATTTAATTAAATAAAAAATAAAGTAGACATTTTGGTATATACACACAAAATATTTTTTGAAAATTCCTTCAACAACCTTACTGTTATTGCATTAAAACATAGATTAATGATTATTATCTATTTAAGGAATGACTGTATATTCTTCTCTAATGCAAGTTTGAGACAATCTAAGAAACTAATCGTTAAAAGATGTGTGCTATTTTATGCAAAAATTGTTAACTTTAATATATTTTTGATATCATAAAACTTTATAAATTCCTTTTCCACATTAAGAACTGTAAAATTAGTTTTAATTATAAAAGTCATTAAGTGCTTAACAAAAGTAAACTAAAATGGATTTGCTGCCCGTAGAGATTTGATTATTGATTACTATTAATAGTTTTTTAGGATTTAAATCAATTAAAAATCGGCAAAACTTAGTTATATGATTAATGAATAAATATAGAAAACTTTTATTTTAATTATTAACTTATAATTTTAACTCATATTTGCAAAGAAAGTGGTCAAATCTGAACTGTACAGATTGTACTATTACTTTACAATCAGATGTCATCAAGTTGGGAGGTAGAGTTATTTTCGGGATCCACCTTAATGCTCGAAATTTTGGCTCATAAAACTGCAATAAAACACTACAAATTCCATTTGCCTTTATTTATTTTATGCATAAATTTTATAAAAAAAATTAAAATAAAAATGACTCTGTTGGGTTAGCATTAAGTGTCTGAGCGCATATCTGTTATGATCTTACAAGTTAGAGTGATAAAAAGTAGAAAGTTTAAATAAAATCTTTTTTTCTTAATTTTAATTACTTTTTATGTAATTTTTCATCAAATCATTTAAATCAAACATAAAACTGTATATTATATTTATAATATAAGACTCAATATAATATATAATATTTTAATAGGAATGTTTAAAATTTGTTTAAAATTTTGTTACATAATTTTGTTAATCAAATAATTGTGAAATACCGACATTCAAACCCATTTTTAGTGAACAATTTGGTGCAGCAAAAATTGTTAATTCTTATTTTTGTGCATAATTGTTTATTTAAACAAGAATATTTTAATATTTAAAATCTTAACACGATTTAAAGTGTTAGTTTTTTCATAAAAATTTTAATCTTAGATAAAGTTATATTTTAAATTAATTAACGGTTTTTATAATATAGAATATTATTATTTTTTAATTAGTAATACAATACAATAAGTAATACAACATTTAAGTGATGACAAAATATATAGTTTCATTATTGGTATTAATCCGAAATTTCTTTTCAAGGAGAGAGATTATTTCTATAAATTATTAGAAAAGGGGCTTAAACTCTATGTGAGCTCTGGTCCTAATTATGATTTTCTAAAATTTCAGCTTATTGCCAATGATGTGAGTCAAGAATTGAAACCAATCTCTTAGAGTGTTACTAGAATTGTAAAAATTTTCAATACATTGGATGATATAAAATTGTGGATATTATCAATAATACTGGTTGGATTTGAGTGTACTAAATTTTTTATAATCTATAATAAAAATTATTCAAATTTTTAAAACCAATTATATTATTACTTATTTTTATTTATTTTAAATCAAGTCTAATGAGTTCAAACACTAGAGAAAAATACTAACAATATATACACTTCCACACCTCGCATTTCATTTAGAGTATAGTTAAAAGTGAAATTAAATTGTTTTTTACTTTCAACATATTTTACAGTTTACCTTAATTGATACCTTAATAAGATAATTATTTACAGTTAATTTATTCATAATTTTTAATTTTATCAGTTTTTTCTAATAATTTTATTAATGAAAGATAATATAGGAAAAGCTGTTTTTATCAATTAAGAAAAATATTTTAGATTTTTAAAATTAACGTATAATAGTAAGTAAGTCTATATTTGTTAATATTCCTTTAGTGTATTATTTTGTAAAATTAACTTTGCAAAAATGTTATTCAATAAATTCTTAACTTGCCTGAGGGCTAAATAGTTTTGTTTTTTGTTTTTAATTGAACTCAAGTTTATTGGAGCAAAAGATTTCTACTTTTTTTGTAAGGCTAAGATTAAAAGCTCATATCGCATTTGGTGATAGGATAATGGGCAAATATTTTTAAATAACATTGAAAAGTATTAATCTAACTTTACTATATTAAGTACTGTAAAATTTGTTTTAATTATAATAATAATTAAATGCTTAGCAAATAGAACTGTTGGTAAATGATCTCACAAGAATATTGATTATAATTAATATTTAGAAAAATTACTACAGTTTAAACGAATAGTCTTATTATCAGTAAAATGTCAGCAAAAAATGGTTTAATATTTAATGAATAAAGTTAGAAATTTTTAATAAATTTGTTCAATGAAACACCAACTATAAAATAATTTTAATATTTGATAGTTATCAGCTTACATACAAGTTAGCATTATTGATTTTGTAAAACTAAATGCTTCCAAAAAGCATGTAATCATTATTATCAAAGATATTGCACAAAATATTCAATTAAATTTAGAGAGTATTTGTATAGTATGTCAATTATATTTTACTTATTTTTATTTATTCTAAATCATATCTAATGAGTCCAAAAACATGAGCAAAAATACTGACAAAATAAACAAGTTTGTTGCTCACATTTCATTAAGATTATAGATAAAAATGATATTAAATTATTATTTACTTTCAACTTATTTTACAGTTTATCTTAATTGATACACAATAAGAATATTAATTACAATCAACTTATTCTTAATTTTTAATTTTATCAGATTTTTCCAATAATTTTATTAATGTGAGATAATATTAGAAAAGCTATTTTATATTTGTAAAATATATTTTAGACTATTTTTCTTAACATTAAAGATTTGCTTAAAATTGTAAGCAAGTATTTATTCGTTAATATGCTTTTAAAGAAGAAATTTTTAATAAAAATTTCAATTATTTTTTTGAATATATTATTTATTACAAGTAAATAATCAGCAATTTGAGCTTGATTTGAAAGCATTGACAGAGAGAAAATAAAAATTTTAATTTCTTATCTCTCATAGTTCTTTAATAAATATCGTAAAAAAGCTGAACTTGCATTAATTTTCAAGATTTTATTTACATTTTTAGAAATTTTTATTAAAATTATGTATAAATATTATTAAAATTTTATCAACAGCCCTGTATAACTCTGCGTATAATGCTTTTGACTTTATGTTAACTTAACGGTTCCATCCTGTTTCTAGTCAATATACATAATTCATAGTCCAGATTAGGATAGAAAACCATCGGCATATACAGTATATCTGATACAAATACACTTTGAATTAAGTAAATATATATAAACTTTTTTATTGTTAAATATATAATTTAGGGGAAAATTAATTAGTGCAAAAAGTTATAATTTATTCATGGGTTTTACTCTAGCCAGTGTAGGTAAACGGGCTAATAATGAAGTGAGCAAGTTTTGAACTTATTCTAAAATTATATCTCTCTGTTGACTTCTACTTGTTTGTAAGAATTAGATTGTATTGAAGTTTATGAGTTTAGCGCCTGGATATTGTAAAACTCCGTCTCTTATAAGAATAAGAGGTAGAAATATTTAGTTTAGATTTAAAAACTGTATGAATGATCGTTTTTTTTGGTTCTATAAAATTCTACTCTATGGGTTTAGTTTGAGGTTAGCTTTTCCAATATAAAAATGTAATATTTATTTTTATCAAAAAAAATAATTAAGTTTATCAAAAGTGAGATTTGCAGGTCTAAAAAGAATATCATTTATTAAATATCATTTAATTATTGTAAATATTTTTCATAAAGTTATACAGTTTATATAATTATTAATAATATCAGTGAAAGCTTAACATAAACCTTTTTTTTGTATAAAGAATAATGTAACAAATATTTTTTTGATAACTTACACATTACTATTACATAGAAATTAATAAAAATTTTGCTCAATAAAAAGCCAACTATCAGATAAATTTTATGTGGAACAATAAAATAAAAGTAGCTTTTGTAAGCATTATTGTTTTTCAAAAGAAATAAATGCCTACATAAAGACGTGAAATAACTTTAGAATGCTTTATTCCATAAACCATGCTATATTTTTAAGAAATCACTGCTGAACTTCTGGGCAAAGTGTACGTTTTATATTAAAGACAATTGCTAATTTATACTTTTCAAATGCTTTTAAAACAGGTTTTAAACTGAAAATTTCCAAGCTAATCTCTTTCTAGGTTTGAATAAATGTTTTGTTAAATAAAGGTTCTAGAGTTACTAAGTTTGGAAAAAATATTGCAAATATATTTATATAAAGAACAAATTAAATACACGCAATCAACTCTATAATTAACAAATCGGTCAACAGATAATGTACCAAAAAATGAAATATTACTTGAATTTTTGATATAAGAATGTAAGCATTTACTATAAATGCTTTCACAAATGGATTTAAGTTTCTTCCTTGGAAGTTTTGTAATTTTCTATAAGTTCTATTCATGGGCTAAAACGTTATATTCTATTTCTTTTATCAATATTTTAATATTAATTTTATTAAATGTTATTTAAATAAAAGTAATAGAAAATAACGTTATAGCCCATGGAATACAGGGGAGTTAAATTACAAAAATGTAATCAATGGCAAACTTGACGAGTATTTCAAAACCTGTCTTCAGAAAATGTAGAAACACGTGTCGACTTATTTTTGAAGTAGAATATAATAGCCTGTTCACATTTTGAAAGTATATTGCATTTTAACTGGGCAGTTATTGCCTGTGCTTACAGGTATATGCACAAATAGGGAAATGATATACAGTAGGGTCGGTCGGTCCCAAATGTAGGTATTCTCCAAAAAAGTTTCATTAATATTTGTTAAGGGATCTGAGAATAGATGGGGAAAAACCTTCTTCATCAATTTTGGAAATGATTGTATATTTTACAGAATAAAACATTGATAGTAAGCAATACAAGTTAATAAAGTTATATGATTTTAAATTTTAAATAGCTGGCACTAGAATAATTGTAAAGTATTTTATATTGGGAATTTTTAATCACTATAAAAAGTTTAACAGTGGCATTGACTGTATTTGTTTTTAAAATATTGTTTATGCTGTAATCTATAATTTAGATATTAATTAACAAAAAAATTAAAATATTATACATTAAAAAACTGTAACAAAAGAAAAATTTTAGTGAAATAAAATAAAAATCAAATCAAAATATCTATGTGCGGTTGGTGTTAAGTGATTGAGCACATATGTTCTTAAAGTGATAAAGAGTGTAAAGTTTAAATAAAAAATTTTCTTAATTTTAAATAATGTTTACGCAATTTCTCATCAAATAATTTAAATCAACATAATAACTGTATAAAAATATTAATTATATTTTTGAAAATAAAGACTCAATTTATTGTATTTTAACGGGGATCAATACCTGATTTAAACTTTGTTTAAAATTTTGAAACATAATTTTTTTAATCAAATAATTGTGAGATATCGAAATTCAAGCTCATTTATAGTGAACAATTTGGTGCAGCAAAAAATTTCATTAAAAGTACAATAATATTGCAAATTAGATAATATCGTAAAATCTATTTTTTGATCTAAGATTTAACTTTAACTTCAAAATAGAGTTAAAAACTGTAATTAAAAAAATATTTATTGAAATAATAAACAAAATAAATAAGTTAAATAAAATTAGCTCTCTTAAGATGAGCATTATAATAGGGTGCTCAATAATTTATGAGTTATAAATACTCATTTTTGCTTGTAATTGTTTATTTAAACAAGAATACTTTATAATTTACAGTCTAAACACGATTTCAGTAAAACTCCGTTTCTAATAGGGATCCTAGATATAAATATTTAGTTTAGATTTAAAAACTGTATGAATGATTGTTTTTATTAGATCTGTAAAATTCTATTCTAAGGATTTGCTTTAATATAGTCTTGCCAATTTAGAAATGTAACATTTATTTTTATCACAAAAATAATTAAGGTTTATCAAAAGTGAGATTTGCAGGTTTAAATAGAACTATAATATAAAATATCATTTATTTATTGTAAATATTTTTCATATAGTTCTACAGTTTAGAAAATTAGTATTAATATCAGTGAAAGCTTGATATAAAATAGTTTTTTTGTATAAAGAAAAAGTTACAAATCCTTTTTTGATAACTTATACATTACTATTTGATTGAAATCAATAATAATTTTGTTCAATGTAAAGCCAACTATCAGATAAATTTTATGTAGAACACTAGAATATTAGCAGCTTTTGTAAGTATTATTGTTTTTCAAAGAATTAAATGGCCAGATAAAGAAGTGAAATAACTTTAAAATGTCTTATTCCATTTAGATTTTAATTTGTAACTATAACTGTATAACATATAATGTAGTTTTACTTATGTCAATAAATATTATAGTTCTTATAATTTTAGTTTACAGTATATTAAATATAAATAAAATCTAATTGTTTCTAATACTAGTTTAAAATTTTAAACTTTATTATAGTTTTATATATAGAGACTAATACTTTACACATTGAATATTTAATACAGTATTATTCACTTCCTTTATATCAATAGATTAATAGATATATAATCTTACAATTAAACCATCAATTCTAAAAAATTAAATTTAAATTTAGATAATCATTAATTTGATAATCTTATATAAAACAATTTAATGATTAACAAAACTTAATAAATTGTGAATTTTAATTTATAAACTTTCACAATTAAATATAATTTTTAAAATAACCAAAAAATTAATTTTAGTATAAAATTATGCTATATAAAATAATCTATTTGCTATATAATAGTGTATTAATACAGTACAGTCGCATGCAAGTCACCATGTTTGGACTTATAGTAATTAGAGATAAGAAAAAGATTGATTTTATATTCAAATTTTGATTAAATCGAAATCTCTTCTATAAACTTTAATATTTTTTAGTAATATTAAAGACTGAAAAAAGTT
>JAQGCF010000343.1:0-10937 GCA_034699405.1 Hermanniella punctulata | reverse complement strand
TCAACTCTATTTACGAACTAAAGTATGAATTTCGTCGACAAATATTCGCCCCTTAATAGCTTAAGACGATCACTGGTTTAAAACATTCGTTATATTCAATTAATTTTTTAACTCAAAAGAACTACTTTTGGTTTAAATACAAAATTTATGGCTGAATAACATTCTATATTTTACAATACAAGTATAAATCCATTGAGAATCTGTTGTCTGTTGATATCTTATGTCCACTTTTAACCAATTTTTAGAATTATTCTGTGGATCAAAGAACACTTTTCGCGGCCCACCATTTGGGAACCTCTGCTGTAGACTAACCAAATTTCTGGCAGATCACACATAACCAGATAACCGTTGTGTTTGTACTGTCATAGTAGAGCTCACTCGTAAGAGTAGCCAATTGTCTGCTTTGGTGTCTCAAAACTTTATGAAAACTAAACTTTTACTCAAAATATCTCAAATGATAAATAAATAAACAGAAAATAGACATAAAATTTAATATTTATTATACTATTATTTAATACAATTTGAATGAGTATTGCCATCAAATAAATGGCAGTCTTTTGAAAATTAAAAGTCATTTGAATGTAAGCCAAAGCAATGCAAATAAATTGATTTATTCAATGATAATAAGACGAACAAAAACCAGTTATCATATAAGGCATCAAATATTACACAAAACTAAAATCAATGATTTGAGCGGTTTATGTATATTTCGAATCAGTTGTAAAACCAATAAATGTTCGCAACAAGAGTTCAATAGTTTATAATATAATTACATTTAATGAGCCATTAATACAATGCTTTATATTTTTACAATTAATTATAATCGAAGCCAATGACCAAAAGTGACCAAAAGTGTCCGAAACGCACATCAAGTCATAAGTCATTTGTTATTTAATTCTTTATTTGCCGGCAAATGATTGACTAGTAATAGAACGCATGAGTATAGAGTAGACAAACAATAATGACCGGCGTTTTCATTATTATTATTATTTAATTTAACAAATATTAAGTCAATAAGACTTTTGTCAATTGCAGTCGTGGGGGTGATTGCGAAGTACAGAGAGCGCATCTTTCACCGCATGGTATATAATGTTTTTGATTTGGAGTTTGTCCTCATGATTGGTGTGGGTGTCAGACAGTTGTCTGAACTCTTGGGTCAAATTAAAACAATGCGACACATTTTCAGGCGAAACGAAATCTCCCGCGACTTTAATACAACTGTGGAGATTACGCACTTGATGTGGAGCTCCAGCAGGAATGAAGATGGCGTCGCCTAAGCACTGTGCGATGGCATAGCCCTCAACGCCGTATTCTTTTAAAAGTCGATTTCGAAGGTTTTCGTCCAAATACCAGCTCTGGTCATGAATGGGGTCGTGATGTGGTTCCAAAGTCTCCCCGCGTTCGATCGCAACTTTGTTAAGTAAATCACGAATCTTGTCGGCATCCCTGGCGTTATATATGTGCCAAAGAGCGCCAACTTTAACCCCTTTGTCGCGAACGCGCTTTTTCATGAGTTCATCGCAACCGCCGCTCTCTATAGTGTTGAGTACGTCCTGAAGAGAGTCTCTCTCGCTTTTGATGCCCTCCTTAGCGATGCCCACAAATATCATGACATTCACGGCATCGCTTATATCCAAATGAAGATTTGTTGTTCCCTTATTGGGATAGAGAGTGGATCCATAGGCGCTGTACATCTTTGGTCCCAAATCTGGTCTAACAAAACAGTCTGGAAGACGACCCGCAAGATTAAGTACTCCGTTTCGATTGGTATACTCCGGGAGTGGCAGTGAGTTCATCAGATCTTTGTAACGCGTAGGAAGTAATTCACTGAATTCCTCGTCTGGGGGCCAATCCTTGAGCTTCAATAGCATTGAGTCTCCGTTTTTGTCTTTCACTCTAATTTGTAAATTTTCAAATCCGTCCCAAAACTTCCTCATCGGCTGCTTTGATAGGATGTCTCCGTTAAGACAATTAATTAAGTCGTTCTTAACATCACCGAAGTCTTTACTGAAGGCGTCGGGATGCCATAGACTCGAGTTCAGGTTCTTGTGATTGTCTTTGACGATAACGGGCTGTAAATTAACACAAAATTCATTTACAATTAATTGATTCTAAGATATCAAACAAAGCGGTGACAAACCTGTCCGCGAATCCATTGTTCCTGAAATAAGTGTATATTTTCACCATTTTTCGGGTCGTGCAGCACAAGGAGTCTTCCACCACAAAACCAATTGTGGGGAATTTGAGGAAATAATTTTTTCGTTTCTTCTATATTCTTGCAAACGATGGGTAGGGGTTCCGCTTCTTTACGGGAAGGAAAATACCGCCTCATGAAGTGTTGTAACTCCTTTTGTGGTTCCTTTTTAACAAAGTTCTCGTCTTTAGTCTCCAAATCATTTGTTGTTTCGATTTCTGTCATTTGATTTGATTTTTTGTTTTGTATTGTTTGCGATTCATTGATTGGCGAACCGTTAGATTTGCTGTCTTTTGTACTCTTAGAAGTTGGACCCATCAGTAACTCACGTAAAGTCGAATGTTTATTGTCTTCTTCGCCATCACTTAAGAGTTCGCTTTCCTTTTCTGACTTATTGTTGGCTTTCTTTTTGGATTTGAGTTCATTTTCTTCTTTAATTACTGGAGTTTTGGAAATGAGTTTTTCTGAAGTGAGCGCAACGTCAACAAAGAAACTGAGCGGAGAATTACCGCTCTCTGAACTATAACCTGTAAGAGTGCTATCAGTTTCCTGTTTAATGATAGCAACGGTTCCGTTAATAGATTTCCAATTTTTGTTGTCATTCACTCCATTCAACTGTTTGTTATCGATCTTCACAACACTTAACACTTGTTTTGTAAAACCATTTGATTTTTTGTGTGTCATATCTTTGACCGAAACACTAACACAACTGCAATTGGAGGCAATATTCCATTTGGTTCGCAAGTTGTGTAGCATTCGTCCAACACTGGGCAGCGCAGACGCCGCTATGATTTGAGTCACCTCTAGCTTTTGTGGTTCGTGTTGTTGTCTATTATTGCAGAGGAGCCACTGGAAGCCATCCCTATCCTTTGCGGGACACAACTCCTCTTTAATAGAACCCACTTTTCGTGCTTTATAGCAGTCAATGCACACAACAAAACCACATTTGTCACAAACCCAATGAATGTTAAACAAAGTGGTTTCGCAAACGTCGCACATCTCCCTAACTCCCTGTACCACTCTTTTCCAGGTAATATTCTTATTGGTTGAGCCCATATGCAAAAGTTGTGCCTCTTTTTCCTGTTTAACTAAATCACAGAACTGGTCGCCTACGTGTGCGATCAAAAACTTAGCGGTTTCGACATCCAAATCAGTCGGAGGTTCTTCACTCGGGAGCCATAACTTCAAGTCCTCCTCATTGGCGTCCTGTGGCTGTGAAAAGCCTGCAATCGATAATACATTGCTCTTAAACGCTAACTTTCGGTAGTCGTAAAACCGACAGAAAATAGTGGGCTTTCGGTTTCGTTGTGTTGGAGTCATTCGACATTCACGACATTTGGGCAGTTTTGGGGCCACTTCAACACAAGACCCCCCCTGAAGGAAGTGAGCGCCAGATTTCTTGAGTTCTGCGATTGCCGTTCGATCAGACTTTCCTTTTTGGAGTTTCTTCTTCAGCGAAGTCGAAGCAATCGTTTCTTTCGATGTCTTCTCCTTTTCCTCAACTCTTGGTTTGGGTTTACGACCTCTTCTGGGAGTAATCGACTTCACGTCATTGGACTCTTTGTCGCTGTCTTTACTCTTTTCCCTTTTCTTTTTGTCTTCATTTTCTTTTCCTACCTTAACGTTGTCGTCATTTTTATTCAATTCTTGATTTGTTTTTCTTTTTTTGAATTCTTTTTCTCTGTTTTGAGCGATAATTCTTTTACTGATTTTTCCGCGAAATTTAGACTTTCTTTTATTACTTTTCGAAGAAGTGTTGACTAATTCTATTTCGGACGCAGAGCTGGTCTCGTCATCTCCACTCATGCCGTCATCTTTTGAGTCTTTCCTATTGAGCTCTCCATTGATTGTCACATCAGTTGTCTTAGTAGTGGTTTCGCTGTCTTTTGTATCAGAGATTGTGTTTGTGTTTGAATTTTCTGATTCACTTTTGACTGAACCGGAATTACTACTAACCATTGCACTACTGGTACTGGAATTATGTCCTCCGACGCCAACCTTGTCCTCGTCTGAATGTCTTTGAAGCCACGCTTTTTTAAGTTTGGGGTGAAAAGAACTGGTAGTAGAGATATTGGACTGAGAGTTGGCGGCAACAGATGTTATAGTACTGGCAATAACTTTTACATTTTTCACACTGTCCTCCTCCTGAGACTTGGAGTTGGACTGACTGGAAGGTATCGAATTTGAAACTCGAGAAGCGACTGATATTGCCTTTTGATGTTTTGGTAGGAAATCTTCGGATACATTGGGTTCTAATGTTAAATCTTTTGATTCAATTGTTGTATTTATTGGTTTAGTTAACACATCACGCGATATATTACACGTCTCAGAGTTTGAGGCATTTTGAGCTAAGTTTGTGTTCGCACAAGTATTACCCGCACTCTCACTACTCTTAATATTGGGAATTTGAGTGCCTTTAACTATGTTTTCAATAACTCTCTGTTTTTTATTCAAAGGATTATTAATAGTTTCGACAGATTTTCTCTTAGCGTTCGAGCCGTGAATATTGTAAGGATTAACACCAGAATGAGCAGCGGGAGGAGTGACGTGAGACTGGGCCACTGATGAGCTCACTGGAAACAATCCCGGCGCCGGTCCGTACGGCGATTGTGGTATTGAAGTGCTTGATATACGGGGAGAATGAGGCGATGAGGGAGGTCTATGAAATACCGATACATTCCTGTCCTGCGTTTGATTAAACGCCTGATTTGTGGGATTCGGTATTTTTGGAACAATTCTGTTGAGTTCTGGATATGTTGTCGAAGATTCGCTTTTAATAGTTGACAGACTTTGCGAATATTTTTGTTGATTCACGACATTTGTTCGCGTCGGCAGTTCTGTGTAGTAAGGAATACTGTTGGGACGGCATATAGGAATACCACTCACTATTCCAGGTCCTGGTCTGGTAAACATATGAGATGGTTGTGTTTGAGATAAAGAAGTGGTTGACGTCTTCGATGAGTGTGACTTTGCTATCACTGATGGCATCGAAGACGTGTTTGTGGGTGACTGTGTCGTAGACGAGGCAGTATATAACGGATTTGGGACTAAGCCCTGTTGTATTAAATACGGGGACAAATTGGTGGAGGACTTTGTCTGTAAGTTCGCATTCGGAGACTGTGTTTGCATTTCCAGTGATTTTGTCATTTCATTAAACGTAAGTTTTGTTTTGGAGTCACTTTTCACCAGATTTTGGGGCTGTTCTTGTGTTGGGGTCGAGTGAGCAGCAGGTATTTGACTTTGTAGTTGTAATGATATGGGAGAAGGGGTCAAATGCGGTGTTCCTGAACGGGATGAGGAATTTTGATGAGCTGGAGGAGCATTGGTCAGTGAGTAATCGTATTGTTTGACATTGGGTGTCGTTTGACTTCTGTGGTAGAGCGGACTTATCCTATCCTGAACTATCATTTTGGGTGACTTTTGCTTTGGTGACAAAGAAGGAGGTCTTCCAACTGGTGTACTATTTCTACTGCTGGGAGTCAGTGATCTATCGATTTTTGGTGATTCCCTTTTGTCCATACCATGAGCTGCCGGCGGGACTTTCGCCATATTGGGGTTCATATGTGGCGCCACTGAAACACCAGAAGATATACTCAATCTATTGTTTTCCTTGAGTTGAGCCGCAGTTATATAACTGATGTTCTGATTTGGTTGATAGCCATACAAACTGAATGAGGGCTCGGGTTGTTTGGCACGGGATGTCATTTGATGGTGTTTCGACGCATCCATCAGTGGACTAGTACTGTGATGGTGTACTGGATGTGATCCTTTGTCAGATGACTGGTAGTGGTGTGACTGATGTTTGTTCATCGCTTCAATTGAACTCATATGAGAGTGAAGTATGGCGTTTGACTGATGGGGTCCATGTGATGCCTGATGTTGTTGGTGTTGATGTTGTTGTTGTTGCTGCTGCTGTTGTTGTTGTTGGTGGTGCATGTATGCCATCCATCCCGTTTCCTGTTCTTTGGAAAGTCTCTCTCTTTCTCTATCGCATTCTCGGGAACCGAACGACATATTGGAAACGTTAGACTTAATTGATTGGTGTTGTTGTAAATGTTGTGTTGATTGTTGTGGATGTGGTGGTTGTTGTTGAGGTAAGACATGGCTCTGACGTGAAATTGATTTTGTTAGTGGAAGGTTCGAAATCCATCCGGACTTCTGGCAAAGGATTACAAATAAATTATAACATTTGACATAAAAGTCAAACTGTGCACAAGTATTACCCTTTGACGCGCTATTCTAAGCGATTCCTCGAAATGCTGATCCACTGCTTCCCTCAGTTTCATTTCTTTTGATTTTTCTTCCCTATCCTTTTCCAAGATTTCCCGCACTGCCCGCTCTTTGTCAATGCCTTCTTTACTCTCTTTTTCAATTTTAATATGTTTTTCCTTCTCTTCACGTCTTTCTCTAATATATTAAACAAATTATTTAATAAAACAATAATTAAAATAATGAGAAATGGAGTCAAACCTCTCGATTCGCATTCCCTGTTGTTTGTCATTGTTGTGAAGCAGTTGTGTCCGAATTTGATCGTTATATACATTCCAAGAAGCACTTGACGGCATTTGAGACAAATGTGGAAAACTCTTTTGCTGCCAAAGCATATCAATTGGTGGGCCGTTATAGCCGGACACCATTGGGTGCGTTTGCATTAAATGGCGATACATTTGTGGGTCCATTGGATTCGAATGGCCATGAGATACATGTGGCGATTGCGGCGGAGGATGACTGTTATGGGAATGGATTGGCTGCGACTTCAACTTAAATGGTTGAGCCATTGGCGAAGCGGATGACTGCGGAAGAATCGATGTTTGGCATGTTCTCACTTGTGGTGCGCTCGAAGAAAGCCGAACCAATTCTGACGCATTGGTCATAGGGGCTGTCGTCGCGTTAACGGAATGCATTAGACCGTGTGGCAGGTGTTGTACCGAATCGATGTGTCGTATGATTTGTTTGTTCGCTAAGTTGGGGTCTCTGTAGACCGTCACTGATTCGAGTCGGTCTAAGGCTAAAGAGTTGGTAATTGACTTCAAATCATTCAACTCTCCGCTACTCTTTATATTATTGTTATTAGTATTGGTAGTATTGGTAGTACTAGAGTTCACTTTTACACTAGAAGTTGAGACCGAATTCAAATTCGGAGAATTCGATGATTTCTTTTCATCGATTTTGTTGTGAGTGTTGTGAGTCTGAGTCGGGAATGATTCGCATTTGCTATTATTAGGACGCGTTGTATTCAATTGTTCGTCAAGTGAACACATTGTGGGCACCATTTGAGGTGCATTACAATTAACTTTATATATATTATCCTTTTGTTCACTTGTTTTTAAATTCACTTCAATTTGTTTTATTGTGTTACTACTACTACAGGAGTCAATAGTATATGGAGTCGGAACACATTTAACACTTGATATCACATAAGAATTTGATGTGAAAGCACTGTTTGATTGGTTTGAATGAGTTGAAGGTAACACTGGTAACACTAAATCAGTTGCAGTGTCCAAATGATCGCAATTTTCATTTACTTTTAAACAATTAATCCCTAAATCTTTGTTCTCATTTACATCATTCACACAATTGGTTGAGTCGTTTATATTACTACTAATGTTGGCATAAGTTGAAGTCGTTGTAAGTTGTGGTCCAATGTCTTCATCCGAAGCCTCGATGTCATCACTTTCTGATGATTGCGAACATTTCTTACGACTTCTTTTCGAATGATTTTTTCTCTTTTGATGGTTTGATATATTTTGCAATTCTTCGACTTCGGTATCACTACTACTATCGTTACTGTCGTTACAATTCTTTAAATTTTCGACATTTGTTTCACTATTTCTAGAGAATTGATTACAAGTGTTTCGAAGGGAAGTATTGGTAGTATTATTATTAAAATTTTCTCCTCTTTTAAGTTCTGATTTATGTTTTGGTAGGTTTGATGACCTCTTGTTTTTATGCGAATAAAATAATTGTTGATCTATAGAGGGATTGCCAGTGTTTTCAGTGGTTTCCTTAGTTTCTTTAATTTCTTTTGTATTGACTTTTCTAATACTTGTTTCAGTCTTTTCGCAAACGTTTGGAATAAAATTAACTGAGTTTTTGTTTTCTGTAGTGATTACTCCTCGACCTAATCATAGAAAATATGATAAATAAGCCTTAATTTTACTTATCAAACATTTGGAGCCCATTCATAGTTTATGATAACGTTATAAATACAAATAATTGATCTCAATTTGATTACAAGTTATATTTCTTTACACCCACTGCAGCTCTAACTATCACTTCAATGCAAATAAAGTACACAATTCCTGAGACGAACTTTGATGACCTTATTTCAGCTCAAATCCAGTCGTGTCACAAGATTTGCAGCAAACATATGCCACACTCCACAACAGTACATGTGACCGACTCTCCATTACTTTATATGAGATTCAACTAATTTCAAGCAGAGCGGTCACTCCACTACAATGGCCCATACATACAAGTCATCTCAAGTCTATCATCCCCTAAAGCAAATTCTCCCCAATGCTAAAAATGTAGTCTATTTAACGTTCATTTGTATCCATTGAACTCAATGTAATGCCATTTATAAATATACGTAAAATATATTGAAATTAAATCAAAAAATTATTACTGTTATTAAAACAAGAATAAATGCACACATGGAGTTATGGCAATAATACACATATAATGCATTTATAAGCCATAAACCAATTCATTTAATAACATTCCGCCCCTATTCTACTCTAAATTATTTTTGAGGCACAAACACTCATTAAAGGGTGTATTTATGTCCAATATTTTTGAACAAAAGCAACAAAAACATAACTTTTATACAGTACAGTACACACCGCAGAGATGTTACCATTTACTCAACAGTATATTGTATTAAATATTTGATAACAAATCAAATCAAATGAGAGACTGCACAACAGAAGTGCGAGTATTCACTATTCAATTGTATTAATAACTCAAATATTTAAGTTATCTTAATCTGCAATAGAGTAGAACTACACTTCAAGAAGTTATGGATAATGGATATAATTAATACTGTGCTAAAACTCAGTTACCTACAAACTGTAGACGCTTCGTGAGTGTCAGTGTGGTATACAATCCGCTCAACTTTTAACAGTATATAAAATAAATCAAATAAATCACTTGATTTTAAAATTAAAAGACATTATATTATATTATATTTCACTTTTTAAACATAGAGCCCGAGTCTCGAGTGAGCTCATGTGAGTTGGGTCAACCCCTTGCGCTTTGCTAATTATAATAGTTATACTGTAATGGAAACAGGATTAACATTGAAGTGAACCACTTTTCGCCTACATTTCATTTATAAATAGTTTTATGAGAAATAATTTTAACATTCATTTAATATAAAAAATAAAAATAAATTTTTCTTTTGATAATAAAGTAATTCATTTAAATTTTAAAAGAAAAGTAATAAAAAAAGAGTAAATTGAATTGAAATAAGTTCTTAAACATAATTGCAAAGCAATTGTCAATTTGTTTGTTCAAAGATTAACTCTTGAGCTGAGACTACAGAGACAGAGATCGGGCGTCAAATGAATTAGTTTTTTAGAAATATGAAAATAAAAATAAGCAGATGTTTAACATATGTTTTCTAACATTATGTATACATTTGTTAAATATATAAAAATAGTGCACATCTTCTCCACAATAGTAGGAATAGCTATCAGTTATAAATAAAATATAACAAAATTAAAAAATAATTAAAATAACTTAAAGGATGTGTTGTTATAAGTGCACTACATATAAAGGAAATGATTAAAGTCCACAATTGATTGACTCATTATTAGAGATAAGATATGAGTTAATAACTTATATTAACAAATGAGCGAATGTTTTCATATAATTTTCTTAATAACTAAATTTATATTTCATTATCATATCTATTGAGTTGAATCTTAAGATAACATAAAGTCATTTGAAAAAATTCCAGCATTTAATACATTAAAGAGATTAGTATTGAGACAAACATTTTAGGTTTACATTTAAATTTCGATAAATAATTGTTTGTAAAAAATGATTGAATCACTACTACTTATCAATGGATATTATGGTTTGATACAACTCATAGCTAAATATTCTTTAATTTAATTGCTCTTAGGAATGAACTACTTTTGCTATACTCATCGCTTAGAAAAAATTGTAATTTAATGATTAAATGATTAAATCTATTAATATAAACCATTTTAATGGAAAAATAAAGTATAGAAAGTATTGCACTTATTTGACTGCAAATGTGATTAATAATAAAAATATATTTATGTCAAACAATTACATAAGTGGGGGAAGACATAAGACATGTGAACATAGTTTATGGCCTACATTAATGCGATGGCACTGAAAATGAGTTGGTTTTTGGTTTTAAAACCTTAAGTGAAATCAAGTGAAATGATTTTTACAAATTATAATTCAAATAATAAATAAATAATAAAATATATGAATTGAAGTTAAATAGAAGCAAACAGTTTGAAGCGAACAGTTTGTGAGTTTGTGTTTAGTGAAGCGTTGAGTTAATGCATTAACAGCATTACTAGTATTACCAACATTAACAACTCAATGACCTTGAGTTTAGTTGAATTGCATTGAAAGCATTGAATGCATTCCACAACCGTTTTATTGTCAAACGAAAGCACTTTAATTCTAAATACTTTCGAACCAATAATAATAAGAAATAATTTATGGAAAAACAGATAATTAGGGAAAAGAGAAAAAA
>JAQGCF010000342.1:0-10949 GCA_034699405.1 Hermanniella punctulata | reverse complement strand
GAGTTCAACTTATGACAAAATATAAATTATTTTAAAGCATTAACTCTGTCAGGTAAAAGCTGAAAAGCAGAAAAGTCTCGGCTATAGTTATTAGTATAAATATTTTAAGTAATTGTATTTAATTATTAAACAAATAACAATTATTATTAATATTGAGAAATGTATTTAAATAATGTCAAGAATCAACAACAAGAATGACCATTAATATATCTCCACTTCGTTATTACCAAAGACCTCTTTATATAACAGCGAGATTAATTTTTTCAAATTTTCAAGATTTTCAAAATTTTCAAAATTTTCAAATAAAATCTCTTTATATAACAACGAGGCATTCTCTTTTGATAACAACTAGGAATTCTCTTTTGATAACAGGCGTGAGGTGGTGGGAGGAGGGGGAGGGGTGGAAACGAATCTATAATCTCCTTTTCTTTCAGAAGCGGAGATAATAATAGTGTGGATCTAACGTATGACAGGGGAAAGACGCGAATCTGAAACCAACATCAATAGCTACACTCCCAGTGGGGTCTAAACGCTTACCGAAAAAGTGAGTTACCGAATTAGCTAAGGTAAGCCCTCAATATTATATTGCACTATATCTGATAAAAGTAAGAATAAATAAATAATTTTATATTAATTAGAAAGTAATTTATTTAAAATACTCTACCAAATTTTCGTTGGTAATCTTTGACTCTAATCTATACCAATGTAATATTTTTCTATACAGAGTAAAAATTTTTTTTAATGTTGAATAAAATAGTATTCAATAATTTTGTACTCAATGAATTTACTGATGATTGGAAACTCGATGCAGAAAAAACTTTGTTTTGTAAAAAAAATTAAAAAATTAATTGGAAAAATATAGGGATAAACCTAATAAATAAATTTAAACTATTTTGTTAATTAAAATTCAAAGAAAAATCCAAATTAAACAGAGATTTAGTCGCGGAATTCGCTTTTTGGTAAAGATTTTTTATTTTTGATAAATTGCTGAGATTTAGTCAATTTGTTTGTCAGTCTAAAGGATAAATATATCTGTTTTTGAGCTCAAATTTTTTTTACTCATTTTTCGGTAGAAAAAAAGATTTTCTAAAACATATTACCCGTAAAAAGATTATGTATAGCATTAATTACACAATAATTAGACAAATGAAATACTAGACATGTCCATAAAATATCGATTCACTTAAGTAAACTCACATTTCGTTTAGAAACGCAGACATTATTTTTGAGTAAATTTGTTAAATAATAAATTTTATTTAGTCTCAAAAGAGATTAAATCTTTTATAATAGTAAAGAAAATCCATTATATGACAAATACTGGGTTTGTTTTCTTAAGATATTTTTTCCTCCAGAATTGTCAGCACTTTTTTATTATTGCAAAACATCAATAAATTTGACTGAATTTAAGTATTTTTTTCACTTATATTCTCGAAGATAAACATTGATAAACATTTAATGTTTGAAGTGGAAGAATAGGAAGTAATACCTAAGACTAGAGTTACATTTGATCATAAATAAGGAATTTTTTCGTCCATCCATTCCGCTCAGCAAATATAAAGTTAGTAAAGTGTTTGGATATATAAATAGATTTTTAGTCTGAATCTCATTTTATTAGATAAACATTTATTCAGGAAAAATATACACCATTTTTAAGCTGAGATTTTTTTCCCGTTAAATATTATGTAATATAATTCAAGTATGAATATTAAGTTATGTTAAACATTAGTTCAAGTATTTATTCTAAAATAAAATTTTTTATATTATTTTTTGATAAATGACTTTTTTATTATCTAAAATATATTAAAACATATTCAAAAATTCATATGAAATAAGAATTGAGAAAAAATAATAAAAATCTATTTTTACTTTGAATTACATTTACTATTAAATTACTTTTAGTAATGATCTTAATTTTCAAATAAAATGTCAAATTATATGATTTCTAAACGAAAAATGGTTTGCAATAAACTCTAATGTGTTATCAAATAACTCTTCATTTTTCATAACCATTACACCAGTGGTCTCTATTTTGGTTATATAGCAGAGCACTGATTAAAGCTGAAAATGGGAATAGTTTAGAACCACTCATAAATTTTTATTTAGAGTACAGTATAAACAAATAAATTAATTAAAAATAAAAAACTTTTTAAAATTATTTCAAACTAAGCTTAAATTTAAGTTAAATTAAAATTAAGTTTAAAATAGTATTTATAATTAAATATTGACTAATACTTATGTTTCAATTTTAATGTATATTAAGGATTAAAATTTCTAATAATAATATAATAAAAAGCAATAAAAATATCGGCAACGGATTAAATAGTAAATCAATATTCTAAGTCCAACATAAAAAGCTGAATAAGCGCTTATCTCAAAGCCCTTTTCAAAATTTATAGTAAATAAAACATTTATCACATAAAACACTATTTCAATGAGTGTATACTTACATAATATTTCACAAAAATAAGAGCCTTTAGATCAGCAAAATTAATTTTCACATTTTAAAAGTGCATACATTCTCAGAAATGGCCAGACTCAAAAATGAGAGGGGGTATTTTCTCTCAACTTCAGGGGAGAAGGGAGGGTCGTATGTTTTATTGTAGTTTTGTGAGACAACTTCCCAAGTTTCCCTATTTCCCCCTATTTTTCGATTTTTTCAAGAAGGGTTGGCATGTAAGACATGGGAGTATTTACATCTACTCTCTCTTATACCATCCCCTCTGGCTATCTCTGATATATTCTGTATATTCCAAGTCATAAAACTTGAATCTCATATTTCTTGTCTAATAATTTCAACCAGATCTTACTGGTCAACGCAGGAATTCATATGGTAAAAGTGTCGAGATGCAATTTATATACTACAGTTAAAACAGTTAAACTTCATTAGTTTAAAACTATATATTTTAAAATAAGTGCTTTAATGTGCGAAAACTTTTTTATGTGACTTTATTATTGGTCAATATTAATACGAATCGTAAAGTTAATACTCCAGAGATTTTTTTTATAACTTTATATAAAATTTTAACTTTTCTTTTACAGTGCTTTCTGTAGAAACTTATACTATACACTAAATTTATATACATTATGGAGTAGTTATACGTTAATAGTTTATAAGTAATATATGATATTGTTTTTAATACTAAAATCAATAAAAATTAATTACTCTGTCCTTAATTTCAAAACACAATAAGAGTTTTATCAAAAACTTGAGTTAAAAGAAGTCTTGATTAAAATCCATGTAAAAAGATATTATTTTTCGCTACTATTTGCTGATCAATAGATAAGATCTTTTATGATTACAACATAAACGAAGGTTTTCGGTCATTGAAAGGCTCTTTGCATCGAAATATATGTTTTATCTCATGTATGCACTGAATGGCCTAATGGTCTCAAATATCATTTTCTTCGAATTCATTAGCGTTTAGTGCATTCGAATGACATTAAGTACAAAGTTTTGTGCGGAATAAATATCATAATCATTAAGAAAGTGCTCATAAAATAAAAAATACTCATTAGTAAAATACAGCGCCTATTAATATACTCAAGAATTGGCAATAAGTTATTATAAGAGTATGAATTCATTTGCATTCAAATATGTTATTATTAAAAATGATTTTAATTTATTTATTCTAATATGAGATTCAAGAATATGAATATTCTTTAAATAAATTATTTTATAATTATTATGAATTTTTTGTTTAATGACATTTTCACAATACTCTCGCCATTACTTCTCTCGCTATAAATTAATAATCGCAGTCATATTATGGTCGGTTAGGCATTAAAAATATTTTGATAGAGTTTAATATCAAAGGTAAAACAGTCGTTAATATTTGATTGCATTCAGCCCACGATTAATCAAATTTTTGTGTGAAATTTTCGATTTAAAGTTGATCTTATTTACAGCTCATTTACTATTACTGCTTAAATGTCACCAAAATATCATTTCTGATGACCTTTTTTGATATTAAACAATATTTACTATAGACTCGTATTTAATAAAATACTATTAAAGATAATATTTTTCCAGAATTTATTTGTTTTATTCGTCAGATTTTAAATACTCTAAAAGTAATTTAGTTTTGTTTATGATAAGTCGATAAATATGTACTAACGTAAGCACAATTAAATCCGTATTAATTGTTTTATTGATTTTTCCTTAACACCTCTAACACAGTATGTATTATTTATTCAAGAATTTTAATATTATTCTCCATTTATTGGAATCAATTTTGTAGAAATACAGATTCTGTAGTATTTGGAAATAATAATAATATATATTTAGCATTAAATCCAATGATTTACATAACTGTGTTGTAAACATGATAAATGAGAATTGTTTAAAACCTATTGTTTAAAATAGTCTAAAATAATGGCATAAAATCTTTAAAGAAATATTAAATTAATTATATTAAACCATTTTGTAAATTATTTTACGCAACAAATAATTATATATTTAATTAATTTAATATTTAATTCACTTATAATAGTTTTTGTAATACAAAAATAAAACCATATCTGCAATGCTTGGAGAGATATGAATAACAACGAGTGTATACATTACTAAACAACTGCTTTCAATAATGTCTTTTTAACTTTTCATCTAAAATCTAATCTTTAGTATTAATGAATTATTTTGAATAATTTATTCATAAGCTTTGAGACGAAAAATAAAATAAAAATTGAATTAATAAATAAACGCTTTAATTAAAACAAAAATATGAAAGTGCTGTGTAATACAGCACTACATTAATTGATTGAACTCGAATAGGATTCAAAAAATAAAAATACCTGTAATTTGACATAAATTAAATTTCTTGCAATTAAATTGATATTTAGCTTTTGATAACGTTTGCATATTTTATTAATATATGGTATAGTGTTGGGTGTGATAAGTGCTCGACTATGAGTTAGGATAGAGTTAAATATTTATCACTTGCTTAATAACAAACTAGTTATTGACTCTCAAATGCACACATAAAATATTTTTATGAAGTTTTATTATGTGAATAGAATAGTATTATATTAATATAATAGGCATTACTCTTGTATTAGTAAAGAGAGAAATATAGAAGTGTTAATAAACTCACATTATTTGGCGCACAATTCTTTACCCTTTGGTGTTTAAATTGTCAGAACTCTTGGAATACAAATCAATAATTGTATTTTTAAGATAATAAATGTAGAATTTTGTTGTGTTTGTAACATAACAGTGTTATAGTGTTTGTAATTAATAATAAATTAGTACACTGTACTATAGAGTAAGCATTATCCATAAATCTGAATTTAATGAGGTTTTATAGATTGCTCATAAATCGTTTTAAACTTTAATTCCGATGAAATAAAAATCTGTGAATTGTAAAACCAATGAAAATAAGGTATTATAAGTATAGACGAGACTTTGATGCTTTTTAGCTTTTACCTGACATAAAGTTAATTAATATTTTGTCAAAAGTTCAACTCTAATAGAAATTTGTTGAATTGAACTCTAATAGAACTGTTACAGAACTACAGTAGTGTTAAACTTAAGACTACAGACGAAACTATTCTGCTTTTCCAACTCTTACCTATCGTGGTGGTAGTGATGTAAAACAATTTACGGTTTGTAGTAAGTTCAATAGTAATAGAAATTTGTATTTAATTTAATTTAATTTTATATATTTTAATTAAATTAATTAATTTTATTCTCTTTATAGTTTATTTATCATTAATTTTGTTAATAAAAATTTTAAAAACTGTTAATTTGATCCTAAAATAAATAAAGCCAATAAAAGCATTATTTTATAGCAATTATAAGTAACTTCACCGACACTGTATGGTATAAAATCATTGTCTGTAATTTAAAATGTACACTAAACTGAGAGTTTACCAGTGTTTATAACTGCCTACAGGAAAATGTTTTTGAAACGAAATGTTTTAACATTATTAAATAAGAGTTATATTTTTTCTTTCTTGTTTTGAACCCTTAAAGCATACTTTTTGGCAAAACTTTTCAAATAGATAAAAACTTTAGTAACATAATTAATAGTCAATCCTATACCAATTAATGCAGTAAAGCACTATTTTGAACCCTATTAGGGCTTTACTGTATATTTCTCTAAGTTTTTGCTATAATTGTTTTACTAATAACTAAAATTTCATAATAATCATTCAAACTTCTTGACTAAGAAGCTGTTTATGTAGGTATGGCTTATATATAATACTGTATTTTGTAGATTTTCACAAATGAAATCATTTTATTCAAATATTATGATTACAATCTGAAGTAAAAGATTTAATAAAATAACTACCGGTACTATATATGTGAATTTTAAAGTTAATTTCAAAAACAAACAAAATAAAATTCAGTGAAAAATTCTATTTGATTTTGAAATACATACACAACAGTATATTTGTTTCACTTATTTCATTTTCATTCAAAAATAATATTAAAATCAATACTAAATCAAATTCTCTCTCTTCATCTCCCTCCCTCTCTTCCCTCGCTCTCACTCTCTCCTCCCTCGCTCTCACTCTTTCTCTCCTCCATCTCGCTCGCGCTCTTCTAATGTTTTTTAATTCTCTACTGTACCGTATTTTATAGCGAGTCTCAACTTATGATTTATGAGCAAAAATTCAAACTCAACTAATTCTCAGAATTCATATAAATTTTATTTAAATATCAATACATATCAAAACATTTCGACTAAACTTTTTTGAATAAATACGATATATCACGAGAAAAAACATTACACCAACAATAAAATACAAGAAAATTGATTAACAATAAACATTTTGGTCGTGTTTTTGATTAATTATAAAATAACAAAAAACCTACATTTGAGCACAAATAATATTGATGTTTGTCTTTCTGGAACTGCATTGAGTTGGAGTCTAAAAGTTTATTTATCTGAACAAACACTTGAATCTCATTGTTATTTTGTTATATAAAAAAGTCACTCTTATAAGTAAAACAATGTTTACAATAACTGATGAGGATAGAAAAAAATTTGCTCCCTCTGCTCAACCAGAACTGGAAGAGTGGATAAAAATAAAATATCCGGATCTCAGTAGAGCTTTGTTAGAGAACGATAGCATAAAAATAAAGCAATTCATCCGAAATGCAATTGATTTGAATTCAAATTATTTCGGAAAACAGAGAACTTTTGAAAAGTTTATTAAATTTTTGGAAAAACAGAGAATTGAATATTTGGAGCAAATGAGACGAAAAGCGATTAGAATAATAGGATCTCAAAATTATACTACTGTTCCTCTAATAAAATGTCGACTAAATCAATACCAATTATACGGATATTTAGATACTGGAAGTAAGCATTCAATTATAAGTAAAGAAACACTTGGATTGTGTGATTCAATGCATTTAATGAATACCCAAATCCTATATTCTGGTACTGTTGTCGGTATAGGTTCACAAAAAATTGTTGGCTATATTGAAGACGTAAATATTGTCATCAATGATAAATATAATTTTAATATTAATTTATTAGTTATGGAACTACTGGTGAAGAATAAGCTATTAATAATAGGTAACGATTTTCTTCGTTCTAACAATTGTGTTATCGATTGTACCCGAGGTTTGATTTATTTGGGATCAATCGACAGTACCATTTCATGCATCAGTGATGACAAATCTCGTCGACTAACAAATACTTTTATCCCTCCCCTCAATCTATTCGGTATTATGTGTGAAAAGTTGATCTCGAAATTGAAGTATTGGTAAAAACTTTATTCAAATATCTTATTTATGATTTAAAGATAAAATAAAAAATTATTTTCAACAAAATATTCAATTTTGACAGTTTTGATGCTTTTTATTAATACCTTTTGAATTATATTAAGAGTTTTTTTTCTCGAAATCATACATTAAATTGAAAATAATTGACAGCATTTATCTGTGAGATAACGTTAAGAGTGTGTGTGTTCGGACTTTTATATGAAATTTGTCTAAAGTTCTATTACTTTAATCAACGTTAGGCTTTCTGCTCAAGTATGTACACACAAATCCGTTAATTATAACTATCAGTTCACATTACAGTGTCGGTAAGTATTCAATTTTATGTTAGTTGTATGTGATAACTCCCTGAACAAAATGCTCTAGGTTCGAGTCTAAAATCTTAAAAAAGTTTTTCTGCTTTATTCGATTATCTGTTGATTACATTCAGAAAGTATAGTGTAGCTATTCAAGCTACTAGTCATTAAAAACAGGTGTGTGTGGGGTGTGTGTAGGTGTGACTATAAGAGACTAATTTAAAAGTTTATATTTTTTTGTATTTAGTATAAACTTTTTAGGCAATTGTAGGCAAACTAATTACAATAATATTACGATAATTTATCCCAAAATCGAATATGAGATTATTTTGCAATCATTTTGTATTAATACAATTTATTCATAGATTTCATATGTTTTTTGCACACATTCATTATTTTATACACAGTTTTTAAAAACGTTTCATTTCGCTCTTCTATATGCAACGTATACATTTAAAATTACGGATAGTGTTTTAAACTAAACGGTGTCGGTGAGGGACAGACTAGGGCTAGAATTTACAGAGTATTTGACTTGTGGCCCACTCGTGAGTATTATTAAACTGTTATACGCATAGATTAAGATGCAACAACAACAAAACACCTATGAGTATTGAGACAGATACGCTAATCCAACGGTGTGCAAAAGTGGCTTAATTAAGTCACTTTCGATAATCCCTATAACACGTATACAGAACACAAAAATGAACTCACAATAGTATTCAATGATAAACTTGTGTTAATTATTGTAAGCTTTCACTCATATGCAAAAATAATGTCTAATAAATCAAATGAATAAATGCCCACATTTTTATTTTGCACATGTATGCGCTAATCGCTTAGCTACCCAGGGCTCTATACATAGTAAATATAATAATTATTTTTACAATAAAATGATTTCATTTTATGAATTTCTATATATTAAAAAAATCAAGAAATTCAAAACGCATTTATAAATAACTCTATTAATAGTGATTTCTATTTATTAGAACCCTGGTAAGAATGTCTATTTTTGTATTATCTAAGCAAACTCAGGGCATAAGCAATCGATGCATTACTTAGTGAACATTTAGAAAAAAAATTCCGGATATTTAAACAATATATTAATAAATAACTTTATATTTTGAATGTAAATACTGGTAGTAAATGAAATTTATGCACAGAAAATGCATTCACTCAGAAAAGAAATTTAATCAAACATTTTTGCAAATTTTACATTTACTTAAAAATATTGAATTTTTATTTATAAATGCAAAGTCAATAAAAAAAATTAATCTCATGACTAAAAATTTAATCATTTTTGCTCTGAAGAGTTCTGTTCTAAGAAAAGCAAATTTTTCTTATAATTGAAAGTTTGCTTTTATTTTAGTTTTTCTGCTCAAAGTTCTATTAATATAAGTTTTTTACTCTCCAACACATATATTTTCCTACTATAAAAAATACTAAATTATAAGTAAAAGATTGTACACTAAAAGTCCTAATGTTATGACAAGAAAATTGATGGAAAAATATTTTTAGATCATCTGTAATAAAATGGAAAAAATAAACAATGCTTAACTCTTTTATGTAGGTATAGGTACTGTATAAAAGAAAAGTATAGGTTCCAAAGTTTCCAAGAATTATATACTTACTTATAGTATTGTTATTGTAGTCAACGTTGAAAATAACCTCATCTTATGATAGAATTATTAATTAATAGCATTAAATCAGTATTAGATTAGTACTGTATATCTGTTTATATGAATAATTCAACAATAAATACAATATTTTACTAATTAGTATTGTATTAATACTGTATAAATAGCATTACAAACCATGGACTTATTATCTAAGAATGTTTCGGATCATTGATATAATTTTGAAAAATGTTTATAAATTTATTTTGAAAAATAAAATCAAAAAATTGATTAATTTTGAACAAAAATAGTCAATTTATTGAGAAAACCATTTATTTAAAATATCAAAATCTCTTTTTACAAAACATTTTAATCCAAGAATTTTTTTTATACTAATGAAATGACGTAAGAAATACTGATTTATGTTTTTAAAAGCATATCTGAAGCAAAAAATATTGATTTTAGATATAACAAACTTTTTCTAAGAATATTGAAATATTAAATTTTATACAAAACTAATGCCTGAATAACATTAAAAAATAGGTTTTGTTAAGTGGGAACCGATCAATATTCGTGTCCTATTTGTTCAAAAGCAGAATTTTTAAGATGGAATTGAAAAAAATTTTGTCAAATAATTTGAAATCAATGGCTCGTATATTAGATAAAAGAAATGTTTGCTCAAGTGCTCACTCCTGAAAAGAGTCTCTATTTTAGTACCAAATTCTTAATAAATTGGATTAAAAGCCAATGAATTGCAAATCATAGGGACGTGAATCTTAACATAATGGACCCAAATTAGACACGTATTACGAGATAAACTAAAGTTTGTTCTAATAATAGAAACACCTCGAGTATTGCACAACTAGTAAACTACTCAAACAATTCAAATAACTCTATTTATCCAAAATAAAGTACCGGTAATTATTAAGGCTTGTTATTTCAATTCTCAAGATTAAGTAATTAGTTTTGATTAAAAACTTTTAATAGTTTTGTGTTGTATTTTTTGTCACATTCATACAGATATCAAAATATAAAAGTAAGGAAATTAACAAATAGTAAGCCTTATGTTTGGCTTAGGCTTAAAATAATAGGTTTTATTAACAAATATTTTAAGTGTGACGGAATCGGTCAATGATAGTCATAGTGTTAATCATTCACACATTACTAATCGTAGTTTGACTCAATGCATGAGTAATAAACCGAAAGTCAGATACAAACTCTATGACTGAACTCACATTCATCGCCTATATTACACACAATAATAGGCCAAACTATAAACGGCTAAATAAGACTTAATTAACGCTAATT
>JAQGCF010000341.1:0-10953 GCA_034699405.1 Hermanniella punctulata | reverse complement strand
TAAAGGATTGTTATCTGAATTGAATTTACTTCTAGAAAATAGGATAAGTAAATAATTTATTAAATTAGTTGATAAAAGTAAATTCAAATTTCCTATAATAATATTGATATTGTCACAAATGTTCTTTCATTTGCGAACAATAGCTGTGCAAAGCTATGCTCAACAAATGCGCTATTATTTTGAAAATAGTTATAATAGTTATGAAAAGTGTAATAAGAGTTATAGAAAAATGAGGTTGAATTTGATGGCTAAACATAACTCAAACATGAATTATACTGAAAGCATGGGAGACCTCCAATAGAGTTAAGAATAGATGTACAGAATAGGCTAGA
Organism: Hermanniella punctulata; assembly: GCA_034699405.1. Lineage (NCBI taxonomy): Eukaryota > Metazoa > Arthropoda > Arachnida > Sarcoptiformes > Hermanniellidae > Hermanniella > Hermanniella punctulata. The sequence continues at coordinate 10,621 of JAQGCF010000341.1, read as the reverse complement.
AATGGCTTGAGATGGGTTTAGATGGCTGGAGATGCCACAAAAGAAACGATTTGCATCGTGACCGAGAATTGGTATTTACCTATTTGTCTGTTATATATGGGGTTATTCGAGTCAAGTAATAGTAAATACAATTAGAGATAGGATCGCACTAATTGGTGGCTGACTGGGACACAATGCAAACACGTCTAAATAAATTTGAAAGCACACAAACATATATTAGAGTGTAATAACAGTGTGCTATAATTGCCATTTCATATATTAACTGACATATTCTTCTCTGTTTTCAACTTCAGATAAGATTCATCTCTTCGTCTATTATTATTACTTTTAGTATTGCAATGAAATACGAGGTTATGAAAGGTGGGCACACACTCCCAAATTACGTTATGTTAACGCACCGCTTGTTTATATACCTTCACTCACAACTAGGCTTTAAGAAAAGTTTACTTAAATCACTTTTAAAAAGAATTGAATTCCATTATTCAGACCAACTAATGATAACAACTTGAATGCAGAGGTAAGCTGTTATTTAAAGGCAAACCATTTATAATACATATTAAAGTAGAAATTTATTAAAACACTAAATATCTAAATATAATATTTATTGTAATGACTAAACATTATCTCAAAAGCTGTTAATATTAAACGCAATCTTTCAAAAATGCGAAATTAATTCAATTCACTGCAGAAGACATTTAAATAAAAACAAATCAATGTTTAATCTTGTATTTAGGTGTAGGAGATTATGGAATAGAAAGAGATTTTTTAAAACAGTTTTACTTATGTTACACTACACACGGTATTAGTGAACCAAAGCCGTACTTTTCTTATTAAGGCAGTTATGTTTTTCATTTAATAAGTTGATTTTCAATGATCAAACAACACCTTTTTTGAGCTCAATTTATGTAATCTCTAATCCACATCATAATAATCATCTCCGGGATGAATAGTTCATTTAATAAGAAAGGGAAGCACAACAACAACAACAAAATTAGATAATTTTTCTTATTTTTATAAAGTAAAGCAAAATACTTAAATACTTAAATACTTTTTTTTATTGTATAATAATATTTGATTGTGACACACCTTCGTATACACTACATATGGATTGGCTAATATAGATGCTTATGAATGAAAGTTCTAATGAGTAAAAGAATGTGGGGTTAATAAATTTGATTTCTGGTCGTTGTCATCAGCAGAAATTAATGGATCAAAAGGTATATCTTTGATTAAGATTAAGTAATACTAATTCATCGCATAGTTTATTATTATTATTATTAAGAACTAATTTCTTATTATTTGTAAGCCTTAGAGGCTATGTTGGGCGCGGACTGTATCAGGCATTAGACAAATTGAAGATTATTGCATGTGATGCGTGTTTTTTCGACCTCACAACTCGAAGGCCTGAGAGCCTGATCACTATCAACCACTACCACTACAAATAATAAGCAGAACAACGAATGGTCAAACGCACGATTCACTTGTAATAAATGCATGAATTGCTTACTATTGTACTCTATATTGCATTGTGAACCACAGTATGTTGTATTGTGGCAACTATTGCACCACTATTTTAGAATAAATTATTTTTCAACATAACTAACTCTGAGCTTCTTTTCTGCCTATTTTAATGACTCAAATTTCTTTTACTGTCTCTTCTCTTCTTATTTTCCTTTTTTATGATTAGTCTACAAAAAGATAATAATAAAAATAGCAAATTATCTGGTCATAGGTGTTATGTTTGATTGACACCAGACACATATACGACTTGATCCAATCTGTAGGCCAACCACTATTACGCTTCACAAACTTGTCTCACTTGTTAATGAACCTCACAGTATGCTATATTTGAGGCCAATTGGTTTCAATTGCAAATATAGTAACGACTTTTGATTTTACAGCACTTTCTAACCAAAATTACTACCTTTTTAAACAAATCTCTTTAATGTTTGAATTATTTTTTGTAGAAAAAATAATTTAATTAAATTAAAATTAAGAATTTTAATAAAATTTGTAAAATTTAATTAATATATTTAATGGCAATTAATTATAAAAATAAACAGATTTGTAGGCATTAGTTCACGATAAGCGACTGTAGCGGTGATATAAATACAATAGCATATTGGGTAGAATTGGTCTCAGGTAATTGTTGTGGTGCCAAAGATAATATTAGATTGGATTGTAGCTGAGTCTCATTCATCTCTCAGTGCAGTGTCTGATGATTGCTGGCACAGTCGAGCTCATCGCCATTTATAGCATTCATTGGAGTGCAAATCATTGATGCATTGAACAAATTTATCTAACATGTAGTACAGTGTAGTGTATGCCAACTTGTTTTGCTAGTTTTTTTTACTCAGGAATCTTCTCGTTCTTCTTATAAAACATAAACACAAAACGCACACAAATGAGACACAATTTTCAAATGAAACACCAATTTCTTATGGCATTCAATTTGTGTGTGTTTATAGTTAAGCCACGAATTAGTTTTTTTTTCACTGCAATCAATAAATCGGTTTTGGGTATAATATGAAAAAAATTAGCCGCAAAAGTCTTGACACCTGGCAGTCGAATCATAATAAAATATATGTAAGAGATTTGTTGGCTAATACTGATTGTGGTAACGATCAATTTCTCGTGCAGAGACTCTGAGTTTTATAACGTTAAGTTTTGGCATATGATATGTGATGGGTTTTGTTTTTATGTAGGCATTAGTTTTTTTTCATATTAAATTCAAAACTTTGATTATGATTGATGTTCTTCAGTAAACAACTTCACGATTAGTACAACAAATTTAAGCACAAGTTTGAAGAGAAAATAATTCTATCATAAGATGCAGAAACTCATGACAATTGATTTTTATTGAAATAAGATATGGTTAGGAAACCTATTTTCGTGGCCCGTCGTAGGATTTAATCGATTTGTTTCATTCTATGCGAGTAATAGAGTTATTCAATAATCGAATAAAAAGTAGATTTTCTCAGACACTAACAGCCAATGCCAACAAAATTTTCATCTCTTCCTAATTGAAAGTTGTTTTAAATTTTATTTACTATTATTCATAAAGAATTTTATTCTCAATAAATAAGTCATCAAATCGGAAAAAATTTTAAGAAAAACAAATTAGAGGTTTTATGAGTGAATAAAATAAGTGATACACAGGGCTTACAATGTTGTTAAGTCTATAATAATAATCAATCTGTTAGACCATCACGATATTCCTCTACTTCTCTATACAAATGTTAACATCCATTATAATTACGTTCAGACACAGAATGCACTGATTTGGGTACTAGTCTTGAGCAAAAAGTGAGAATTACAGGTGTCTTATATTATATAACACTATATAAATATATCTGAACTTGAATTAATGGATAGAAAAAACGGCTTTATTTGAACCATAAAATTCAAGAATCAAATTGAAGGCAAAAAGTGAAAAGAGATAAAAAACATTAAAATAGAATCTTATAAAATAAGAAGCGGTTAATCACAAACTTTTACACATGTTTTGGTTGATTTAGTTCTCATAATAACTGATATAAATCGAATAACACATTACATGTGAAGATCATCGCCTCTTTGAGTCTACATATATATTTGGTTTTAGAAAAAGTGGTCAAAAAATAGTCATAAAATAGTCTTCAATTTCTATTTAATAATAATCCCGACTTATCATAGGAATGGAGAGATAGGAAAGTAATTCTTAAATTATAGTAAGGAATAATTTTTTATGGATAATTGGCCGTTTCCTGTCTCGTTGACCGCCACTACCACACTACCACAGCTTGGCCATCAAAGTCTAATTGCTTTCTTGGCAAGTGATGCACCACTGATTTCAGGACCGACTTTTGCTGAACACTTACATTTACTTTATGGGTAGTGAATCTTATTGTCAGACACTAAGAATACTACTTCTGACACATAGTTGATAACCGTTTTGGATCGTAATGAGTATAAGTACAATACAATAGCGAAACACATAAGCAATCAAAGTCTGAATGAACTGATGGCGTACCGATTATTTTGTTGTTGGTTTGCTTTGCTATTATTTTATGCAACATTTCTTTTATTGAATTTAAAACCCCTCTAATTCTGAAACATTGTTAAGTGATTATTCACTATTCAGATCAAAGCCTTCGCCGCGTATTCTTTTGATTATTATTTCTTTAATTTTATTTGGACTCTTAGGCCAATAGACTACTGGTGGTAGCAGTGGTAGCATTTGCTTAATAGTCGCTCAATTTGGAGATAATGCTTATAATGCGTTCATGAAATGTGTACTCGAGAACACAATAAAGAAATTACTCAACAAAGTGAGGCTCATTTTAGGGCCAAACAATCACTTTTCTGCCTTTTTTACCAATAAATTGCATAAATAAACGGCCGATCTATGGATTTTGCAATGGATTGGCTCTCTATGAGAGACCGACACATAAAAGTTATTGGAGAGGGAATGAAAAGGCGATCATCCGAACCAATAGCATTATGAACGAAAAGAAAATGCCATTATTTTCTTACATGCCATCAATTATTGAGAAAATTGAATAAACCTTTTTTGTTCTCTAATTATGAGTTAAAAACTTTTAGCAGTGTTTGAGGCACTGACGCTTAAATTCAATTTTGTGAGGTGTGAATCGCCATCACATAAAAGTAATTGCTATCAAAAGTAAGTTTAATTCAATCAAATGCATCGTATAATTTAGCATTACTAGCATTACGTTAAGACAGAGACATTTTTTTCTCATTTTCATTTCACGAGGAAATCAATTCACAAAAAATATATTGCAGTCAATACTAGCAAACGAATTGTGTAATTTTGTTAAGCAGTGCATTCAAGCAATAATTGTTAATTATCGCCGATGTCTACAAAACATTTTATGAAACAAATAATTAAACGTAAAGCGAATAATTGTTATTCAAAAAATAATTGCAAACTCAGTCCATCTAAATAATGGGTTTAAAATAAATTTTAATTTCAACTCAACTTAACTTAATTGCAAAATTAAAATTACTTTAATTTTAATGACCATAAAAACTATACAAAACAATTGGCATTTAATAAAATTTGTCGTTAGAATTGCTTGTTTTCAATATAACTAACTTTATTAATATTTACTTTATATTATATAACCACTCATTTATTCAACTAATGTTTTATCTATTAATCAAAGACATACCATTAATATAATTAAAAAGATAATGTAATTAATGGAATAAAGCTATTTTATGGTATCAATAAATATCCCAGTTCATTTTTTCAGTGCAATGAGCTCACTTAATTTTTGCCTCAAACTGAGGTGCGAGATATGTGTATTAATGCGGACAGAGTTAATGTAAAATTATTTAATTTAATCATTAAGTTTTAATGCTTTATGACATATAGAATAAGAAAAAATAATTCACATTCAAAAGGAAACGTATTAAAAGAATTTAAACTAAACTAAAATAAATTTCTTTTATTATACAATTTCATGAATGAAAGAGCAAAACACAATACAATACTAATAATAATAATAACTTAAGACAACTTCTGAGTTTCAATTTAAGGCGCGTTGTCCTCTCACTGAACTTATTAAAAAAGTTAATATACTGTATCAACGAATGACTCAATGATTTGGCGCATTGTGAACATTATTATAATAGTTGATGACATTGAAGCCCACATCAGTAAATGATATGATCATTAAGTTTATTCATTGAAGCGCTCATTTTCAAGTAAAACTTATTGCAAATAAAATATAATATCAAATAAATTATATACACTATAATGCTTTCCAGTCTCTCTCTCTCTCTCTCTCTCTCTCTCTCTCTCGCTTTCTCTTTCCCTCCTCTCTCCTCTCTCTTTCTCTCTCTGAGCTTAACTTTTCTATTAATACATAATAAATGTAATTTTAAGGCTCGAAATGATTTCACATAATTTTATTTTCTCTGAATTGTTGTGAATGATTCTCGTGTTTGGCTGTTGGTATGGCTGGTGTTTGGCGTGCGTACAACAAACGCCGTACTCTCTCTTTTTGAATGAACATCAAATGATGCCTTATTAGGCCTACTCTTAAGGTAAATCATTGAAGCGGATTACTATTACGAGACAAAAATTGAAGTAATATAAAAGACATCACATTATACTAAATTGCACACCAATGCCAACCAATGCCACTGCAATTTAATGTGTGTGTGCACAACACACATCTTATTAACTACCTTTCTCTTGCATGTGATGGCAAGTCTGCGACCGCCAAAATTAGTTTGAAAAACGTTTTTTTAAGTATTTTTCTTTGCGTTTCTTTAATCATTTCTTCCTCTATTTAAGTGAGTCTACTCTTAAAATCACTGTTCAGATGACTGTCAAAAATTAGAGGTCACAAAAGTTATCTCATAGTATACTACCGAATATTATACTCTATATTAAGGAATCAAAAGTTAAAATCATTCATTTCAATGAAATGAAACATTACTTGAATAGCAATTATTTCGTGCGTAAAATGTTTTTAAGCTTTTGATAATTTTCTTTAAACCACATTAATTAAAAGTAATAAAATCAAAGATAAATCAATTCTTTATCAAATATTTTTAGTTTCATTTTAAACTAAAATTTTTTTATTTGCCTCTAATTTAAATGAAATAAATGAATAAATGAAAACTTTGTTCTTTTCTTATCTATTTTACAAACACTTTATCCAAATATTAGATCAATAATCACTATAAGCGTGTATTGTAATGAGAATAATAATAATAATAATAATAATATATAATAATTATAATATAATTATAAAAATAAGTTCGTGTAAAATGAAAATTATAATAAACTTACAATTGATTAATAAATATTAAATATGGGACGAAATTAATAAGTAATTTGTTTGATAACAGTTTTTGTTGCTATTAATCAATGGACGGATTGATAGGATCACAGAAAAGTGTGAAATTACAAAATGCAATTCAAATGCAATTCAAATGCAATTCAAATGCAATTCAAATTCATGTATATTTGATAGTGTAGTCAATAGTGTAGTCAATACTGCATTTTTTGGTTTATCAATGCTATGATATATGAATGCTTTGAGGCAAATGATAATTAAATGGTGTTATCGGTGCCATTATTTATTGAAGATTCACTACTACTTGAACTATTGGGGTCTTTACTCCGCATTACTGCCATTTCGTGTTCGCGTGCTTTCAAGCGAAGTGCGGCAATACTAGTGTTTCGCCGGTCAGTGGGAACAGCACCTGAAACAGATCCTGAATTATGGGCCAAACTCTCATTTGGACTCGAGTTTGACAATCGCAGGGGTGGTGTCTGTCTTTCAATACAGTTCTGTGGAACAGCTATGAAATGAGATGACGTTCGCATTCCTGCCTCGTCTCCGATTTTGGGCCTATTGTGTGATGAGGAGAGCGATGCGAGAAGACTTTGGAAGGAGTTGGAGGCGTTGGCGTAGGGAGACAGGAATGGGTTGGCAAACGGGGAGATGGCGTTCGATGACGGGTTGGACAGATTGCCCGGAAATAGTTGAGGGTATGCGGCACTCAGTTCACGGAACGGAAAGGCGGCGGCGTTTGCGAAGTTGAATGAGTTGGGGCTAAACATTGCCGGAGTATTCAAATAACCCGTCGATTTGAGACTTGGATGGTCTAACAGTGGTTTGCGATACGCAGCTGCAGCCAATGCTGCGTGATGTCCGAAGAGAGCACCGGGATTGCCTGCCACTGCTGACAGTGCGGCTGCAGATGCAGAGCCATGATGTCCAGCACCGGAGCCATGCATTGCATTCATATTATTTGTCATTACTTGAGAGGGTAAAACAGTGCCACCGGTAGGTGTTCCGCCACCGTATGGATTGTATCCATGTGTGGAATTACCGACAGCACCGGTTGCCTTTTCCTGTTTCCTCCACTTAGCCCTCCGGTTCTGAAACCACACCTTTTTAGCAGAAATGAGAAGAGAATTAAAAACTCAAAATTTAGGAAAATTTTGTTCAAATATAAGATTATTATAAATAAAAGTTAATGGAGTTATGAGCTTTATCTCAATGGGTGTTATCATTAATTGCAAAGTAAAGCACTGAATAAATCACTGGAAATAAGTTATTTGAAAATAAAGAAAATTAGATTCTGGTTATGGTATGTATAGAGTCAGAAATGTAAAAATACTGCACATATGATAAATAAAAAGTCTGCAAATCAAGAGTAAATACATTTCTGTATATATAATGTGAAACCATTTTCGTGATTAAGATAGAGTCACTTAAATTTTAATGTAATGTAAGTTCATATTAATAATGTTGATTTGGGGGCTAAAATCAATGGGTCTAACTTCGAAAATAGCATTAAATCCCCAATAAAATTAAGATATGCTTCAGAACATTAATGATAAGACAAATGATTTATCAATTCATTGAATACAACTTGAAAGCGAAGTTTGCAATCAAATTACTTATTTATTTTGAAAATGTTATACGCGTATAGGCGTTGTCACCCATTAAGTGAGCCATTACTTAAGAAATGATAACAGAATTACAATTGACGAAGAATTGGTTCCCATAACAAGAGTGCTATCGTTAATGTCAAATCAATGGGCAATAAAATAAATTACGATAACGTTTGAGATTATTACTAATTCAATAGCAAAACACACAAATGAAACAAAACAAGAGCACAAAACTATCATCAAAACCAATTAATACTCACTTGAACTCGTGCTTCAGTTAAATCCACTCTCATTGCCAGTTCTTCCCTATAGAGAAAAATACAAACAATACTGTGAACATCGGACTAATAAAAATGTATTCATGCTTTCAATACGTATATTCAGAGGCATTGAAGCATTGATTTAGTTTTAAGAAAAGCAAAGAATTGCAAAGAATTGCATAGAATTGTATTCAATTTGTTTTGTCTTTTCAATACAGAGTAAAATATTGAATATAATGTTACCAAAGTTTAAGTGCTTGTTGTTAGCTTTCGACGAGTTTTTCATAACAACAACGTACTATACACTCTGGATTTACAGTACTCTCTATGCGAGTTAATACTAGTTTTGTAGTGATTGACCGGCACGGCATCAAATAGGCCTTAAGGCACAATAATACAAACACTACACACTGCACACACCGCAATAATGGTTAGGAGACAGGTTGCAGTGATAAAGTTAATTAGAAGACAAGAAATTTGGGTGGAAGGGAAATGAGCCTAAATTTAAAGTTAATTAAAGCCAAACGCATTTTGTTAGTAATTCCATCACTACAGGCACAGTATATAACCCCGCTGTCCAAATACTACATTGCATAGTTGCCCATAGGTCGCAATATTGTAATTTACTTATTCCATATATTAGCTCTCAAGTGGCGAGTATTTACATTTTTAGACCCACATCGAAGTCTTGTTTGCTTATTGATTCTCATTTACATTCAATTGAATGCCAGTAATAAATTAGTTTTCAAATCAAATATAAATTATGTTTTATCTGTTTATACGATTAAATTACCTTAAATTCCTACCTAAACATAGTTTATAATTTCATTTTAAGAAATATACGAATCAGAAAAAATTCATTTTCTCTATAATTGAGTTGTTTTTGAATTGATTAACAAATTAAAAAACTTTTCACTAAAGAAAGTTTTTTTATTTATATGTTTGGCATTTGAAACAAAAAAATTTAGTGAATTTCATGAAACATGTTCTCATAACTTAAGTCAATTGGAGAGAGGGAGAGAAAGAATGAGATAAAAAATTATCATTTGGTGATAGTTTGGAACTCTGACAGATTTATCACTAAACAACAAATAATAAAAAGGAGAACTCTGTATATATTTATTTATATCAACTTTATATTTACTTTTAGTTATTAAGAAAACAGAGATTTCATTGGGTTTTTTAATTAGTTTGTGGCTATAGTTAAGCTCAAAAATGACTTTACAACATATAACGAGCTAATATCACCGTTTGAGCTTTAATTTATTGTGACGTGAGCTCCGACACGCAAATCCTACAGACTTTCCATACCCTAACTCAATAGTAGTTATGATTGAAATTCCTTAAGTCGCCGCTCGATTCAAGATAGAGAAGAAATATTTAAACTATAAAATTAATAAAACCTCTGATACGTAGTCACCAATTATTAAACTAATAAATTACGCTTTATTTCACTTTTTGTGCACATCTAAATTGACACAACCGGACGCACTGTATCGTAAAGCAAAATCGTTAATCTAATATAATTTCCGCTCTTTCATAGTTATTGTCTTAATTCTACTTCATATGATAGCGGAGTTAAGTAAAGCAAAGCCTAATTAAAACCAAAATAAAATTGGGCTTAGATTTAATGCCAATTAGAATAGTCATAAAATAGTTAAATGTTTTGTCACTTTGATTTGGATATGAATTTAAATTGATTTTAATTTGTCACTAAGTTTTAATAACTCCTTTGATTTTATTAAATTAAAGGATTTAAATCTAAATTAAAAAATAAGATTTTGATAAAACGTAATTATGATAATAAAATTTGTCTATCATTTGTGACTCTTGTGAAGAATTACTTTGTAATTCATGATTAGTTACCGTTACCTATGTTTCAAGCACTAAACTATTTCTCCCTCTGATATGATTTATTTTTATTTGATTTCTGATT
>JAQGCF010000340.1:0-10953 GCA_034699405.1 Hermanniella punctulata | reverse complement strand
ATTTATGTTATTTAATCTTTATATATATTTTATATCAAAATTGTCAATAATCTGTTTATCCAATTTACATATTTTATAACTTGTTTTCTAATAAATTCTTTAATTAAATTAGAAATTTGATTAAAAAATGGTTTACTTTGAAATGTTGTTCACAATAATTATTATATTTGACATTAAGTTATGTAAGATTGAAGGGAAGACACGGAGTTTCAAACTTGTTATTTGATGGAAATTTAATTTTGCATTGATCATATCAAGTTTTATTTTTATTGAAACTTTACTTTAAAATGTTCATTTACGAATTCAAGTAATTCTTAATGCAATACATTACCACTCATTGATATATTAATACTCGGAATAAGTTATAGTATTGTGTTTTCTAAATCATATTTTTACATTAGACTGCGGTATATCAATGCCTGAGTTAATTAATGTAATCAGAATGCAATCAATCATTTTTGAACTTTAATAAACGTAATTAAAAAATTCCAATAAGACATCAGACTTACTGTAATTCAAATCCCTAAGTTATCATTAAATAAACAGTAAAATGAATATTAAATTAATTTAAATCAATTTATTTTTAATATAATATTTAATTCATGCATAAAATTCCATTACACTCACAAACATTTATTTAATTATTCTCATAATTCTTTTTAAAAAAATTTGTTACATTTGTTGTACTTGAATTGTCATTTTTTGCAATTTTCTTGCATATTGTACAATACAGTAGAGTTCAAAAGACAGTTAATGTTTTGTTTTCATATCTTGCAGAGAAAACCAGTCGTAGTAATGACATTAAACATTTGAGTGCAAACCAATGAAGTATAAAAGGGAAAAATTTGTTAAAATCGATACTATCTTTGAAATAAATGTTTTTTAATAACAATTATTGAATTTAATCGATTAGATGCCTTAACTTTTACTACAGTAATTTAATCATAATTATACAAAAATTTATTACAGTATTTATTTAAGTTATTAACTCTGGTATTTTATGCCTCAGAGTTTTTCATAAAAGCATCTATACTCCATTCTTAGCACATATTTTATTTAATTAATAAATTTATTTCATATAAAAATTTTAATCGAAATATAATTGACAGATCTCTGATAGTAACTGAATTTGATTTCTCGCACTCGTCTGAGATATCGTATTAAATTATTTAACACTAAATGTCAATTAATTCTCATTTTGGTATTAATTATTATTAACAAATTAAAGGAGTAATAAATTCAAAAACAAAGTTAATTAACATTTAATAAGTTTGAGTGTAAAAACATAAATATACAGATTATACATAACTCAACACTTCATATATAAAAATATTTGATAATTGTTTATAAAAAAATATGAATAATATTAATATTTTCAAAGAATGAGTTTAATAAATATGTGATAAATAAATGAATGAATTTTTGTTTGCTTATCATCTTAAGGGTAAATACTTTTAGTGTTAACTCATATACAGAATTAGGCGACTCTGAAAAGTTTACTGAAAGTATTTCCTAATGAGACGACACCACTTGTTGTGAATTCTTTTGCGTAATTACTTAAAGATTTTCCGTAGTCTTCAATAGTTTCTCTAATTTTAATGCCAATTAACTCTCCAAACACTTTAGCAGCCATACCAGCGGCGCCGTGTCGTCTCAAATGCTTATTACCGAAGAAGCCATCGTCATGTCCTTCTTCTGATTCATAAGAATCTCCTAAAATATACATTTCATCACTCATACAGTTTCATAAATGTTGTCATTAAAATGAATTTTTACCCAAAATTTTTTTAAGAAAATATTTTTTCAAATCATATTTCTTTAAATAATTTTTGATGACATTAGCACTCATTTTATTACTATTCGGAACATCCATCGAATCTATTACATGACTCACTACTAAGCCATCATTCAATGATCCATCAAATAAATTTTGGAATGGATTTTGATTAATTGGATTAATTGGATTGCGATTATATAACATTGGATTTTGTTGTGGCAATGAAACTCTTGAAGCTATAGACGACAACTCATTTAAATAATTTTGTTGTGATGACCGGTCTTTCAATTGGTTGTTAAAATGAATTTTATTTTCCACAAAAGGATTAGTTGAACCACTTTTTCCAACATTTAATCTCCCATTTATTCTTCTTTCAAATAAATGTTTATCATTAGTATTATTACAACTAATTGCACAAAACTGTGTTATCACGCATACGAGTAACAGTAAACATAAATTATCTGTTGAATTGAATGAAATTTTAATATTTATGAGATATACTTATATATAAATTATAACTTAATTATATGAACTTAATTGGAAAACAATTTATAAACTTAAGTAATAAAAGGGTTATTATGTGAGAAGATATAAATTATAGACTATTGGCAGCAAATCCTGTTATCCAATCGCTTAGATTATATATAATTTAATAGTAAAGTCTATATTACATACCATTACTTAATTTAAAACTATTATCCAAATAATTAATTTACTTTTATTATATAAATAATTAGAATACGTTAACAAATATACTCACAGTTAGAAAACGTGATAATTTTAGTTAACATTTTTTCTCTTTCCATTTCAATCTCTCACTCAATAATTTATTTCTTTAAAAAAATAAAATTCAAGTTTAAAAAGTTATTTCTTTGTTCGGGATCTGAAATATACTCTGGGCGTCATAGCGGTATACAGAACATGACTAAATGACTCACATAACAGAACTGGCAATTCCTAAAATACTTCAGAAAAGTAATTCTGCATAAGTTCCAGTTTTATGTTAATAAACTAAACTATTTTTCAATTGACTGATATTTCTTCTACACTCGTATCCTCTTACCTGAACTTATCATTCAAAAAAAGCAAAAAACTGGACTACCACTTGAGTAACTATATTTGTTATATAGTTTACTTCCTTCTCAACTCTCAATTGAGCATTGAATACGCAATTTGATAAGCTATGCGTTCATTAATATAGTGAGGCTCCACTGCCATTGCTTAAGTTGCAGAAGAAGTTATTCTGGCAAATACTAGCTCTACATTTATCCTAAGGGCTTAGTAGAGTAGATGTTGAATTACTTACAGTATATTTGTACCTATCATTAATGACCGTCAATGATTTCGGTGTTGACCCTCTATTAAGCTGTAATATACTTTATGTGACTGGCATTCATGTGGTTTTCACCTGTACTTATAATATAATAATGCTTTAATAATAATATTAATATAATATGTAATTTTTCATAAATCTTATTATTAAGAATAGAAAGAACTTTTTTTCTTAATAAAAATTTTTGATATTTTTTTGTAAAGTTCAATCTATTTTCATTTATGCATATTTTTATTAAATCAAAGCCTATAATGTTTACTTAAATATGAGATAATTGTTATTAAACATTAAATTGTATTTGTATGGATGCTACAGTAGCAGTATTTATACTGTACAATATCTAAATGATTAATTATGATAATCTTGTAATTTGTAAAGAATTTCAATGCAAGTATTTTAAGAGTGCAATATAGAAGTCGCTATTTTCAACGATTTTAACAATTTTTTAACGTATAACAGGATTTTTGTTTGAGAATGCGATTTGTGGATTCGGTAGTATGTGATTAATTAACTTTTAAATAGCAAACCTAAGTAGTCAATGTCAGAAAACTACTGGATTTTTTGAAAAATGAATCATTTTTAGATTAATTAAAATATTTACAAAAAATTATTAACTTATATTGATTTTAAAATCTAATCAATTTATTTTCTTTACTTAAATAACTTATATACTCTTAAATCAAAAGTTCATTTAATGATATTTTAGTTAAAAGAAGAATTTAGATTAAAAAATAAACCAACAACACATCATGTGGTAGTTGATAATCTAATACATTTAGCACCATTTATTAATAATTGTAAATGTAGTTTCAAACAGTAATTACCACATTTAAGAACTGGTGGTTATTAAATCAGATAAATTTTGACACTTTTAAATATTTGTTTAACGTTGTGGTCAAACCACTATTCAATAAACTGGTCTAATTTTGCTTAACTCGAGATAACTCTTATATTAAAATCAATTATATTATTATCAATTTTATAGTACCTGTACTTAAGATTAAAAACCTATTTTCAATATACAAGTTTTCTGTGATTTATAATTTTAATTTTATTATAGACTGATATGTCTGTACTGTACTAATAGGCTGTCAATTATGACTGTATGAATATATTGTCAATACCTGTAGATCCAAAAGATTTATAAAATAAGAAAATTTTCCTAAAGAAAATGACGTTAAATTAATTATTTTAATATTATTATAAATATAAATTAGAATTTAATATTATTGGTGTTAATATAATAATTTTTTGAATGAATTGTTTTTATTTTAGTTTATTTTTGGAATAAATAATTCAGTGTAAATATTTTATGACATGACATTCACTCATAAACACTTAACTTGAATAATAATTTTAAAAGAATTTTAAATTTATAATGTATTGTAAAAATATTTTTAGTTAAGATTTTGCATAATGTAAACCTATTTTCTGATATTCTTAAAATAATCTTATATTATGTCTTCTAATTAGTATAGGAATTAAATATATATATAAAATACTGTTAGAAATGATGCGATTTATTACAGACGGCACTCAAGTTTATAATAATATTTATAATCAAGCATTACTTAAAGGAAATTATTATTTTAGTTAAACATTTGATTTATTGACTAGGTGCAAAGATGGTTAGATATAAAGCTATACAGATTATAAACCTTTGGCTTAATTGTAAAATGTCATTTACTTTGTATTCAAAATTTTTAAATCTTTATTAATTATATAATACTAAATATAAAATATTAAAACTAAAAAATATTTTCCTACTGTGTTTAGAATAAAAACAAATTTATTATAATTTTGTTTAAGATTTGTCTTTTGACCGAAGAAAGAAGAAAATAAAGAAAAATTTCAAACACTTTTTTAATAAGTGCTGAGATGGGAATAAAAAATAAAATATTGTAAATTATATTCCCGTATATCCTGTATGATATAATGCCAAAATTCTCTAAGTACTGCGTGTTATTCTCGTTCCGTGAATTTAATTACACATAAGTAGTGTAAATTAGAGCCGAAAACTACATATCTTTAAACATTACAATATTGTGAATTTTCTATTTTCATTCATTAATAAACATTATGAAATAATTTTAAAGTGTGAGACAATATTTGATAGAATGCCTACAACTATGTCTATATTAAAACTTAAAATTTTTAACCCTTATTACAACCAATGCAAAGCTCTTTTAATCTAATTTATTCAATTATAAATCTTGTTTTAAAATTATTTAAGCCATAAAAAATAGAAAACTTTTGACATAAATTTTAAAATATGTTAAAACAATTTACACGAATTTTTAACTGAGAATATGTTATTCCTTAATCTCGTGTAATAGCATTACATACATCGGATAATTTGAATAGAAATACAGTTAGTGTTAACTTATAATTTAATTTCATATATAAATTTAAAATTATTTTTTAAGCGCCAATAAATATTATTTATTACTTCTATTTCTTTTATTTTTTATATTGTTTGAGTTTTAAAAGTTCATAAGAAAAATAATACCAGAGATTATGTTCTAACTGTTTATTGCTTTGCACTAAAAATAAGTTTTGTTAAATAGATATTTATTGAATTATTATCAATAAATAATATTATTTATAGTCAATAAAATATTGTTTGAATAATTAAAATGAATAAATATTAATTTAGGCCTTTCAGTAAATAGCCTTTCACACTTTTCAATAGAAAATAAGTGGCTAATAACAGCACTGTTTTTCAGTGAACAGTAGTAGTAATAGTTGCAGATTGTTATGCAGTAATTTTTGTTTATTAAATAAAAATAAAATGAAATAATTTTTACTTATTTTTAAATATAAATAAATATACTTTGAATTGATCGTGAAATACGTTTGTCTCGTTATAAGTTATTTGCAGACCTCAACATTTGCTCTCTATAAAAGTTGATTAATTTTTAAAAATAAAAGTTTGATTTGAAATAAAACTTCATCACAAAAGACGATTTTATTTTCATTAAAGCTTTATTAATAAAATGTAAATTAATAACAAAATTAAAATAATATAATATAAAATATATTAACAAATTAATACATGAAAAAAATTATAGATTTATAAGTGGTTTAATAAGAAAAGTGTAGTTTAAATATATTAATAGTTTAAATATTTCTATTATTTATAAATCTTTTCTCACAGTAGTATTTTGTGTTTGTATTCTAATGTCAAACAGAATAATAGGGTATTTGTAATGAGATTTTTTAAAGTTTAATTAGAAGTGATTAACAAATTCTAGTTTAAGATTTATCAAAAATCTGAGCAAAAAAGGTATCCATAAATAACTCAATGCTATTGTTAAGGAAATTAGTCGACGAAACCATAAATCACAATATTTAAACTTATCTGTACTAATGATAAGTTGTTTATCGCCGGTTCTTTTCACTCGAGCCAAAACAGTATTATTAGAAACTTTTTTCCTATCATAAGCCCAACCAATTTTGGCAAAGAAATCAATGAAAAGTGTGGAAAAATTCCAGTTGTATTTCCAGTCCAATTCACTCGCAGAGTAATCCCTGAAAAACAATTTAAATTTTGTTTGTTTTTTAAAACATATAAAAAATTTAAAACAAATAACAATTAAGAGTAAACTAAGCGTTACCAGGGAAATGTATGGTGGTAATTGTGGTATCCCTCCCCATACGATTGATAAGTCACAAAACTGTTTTCTCTGGTTTTTATAACGAATGCAAAAATTGTGAATAAAAGTAATTTAAATATACTTTTAATAATAATACTTTGGATTTATTGTTAAATCATAGGGCTTTTGTCCCCATATATGTGCTGCTGAGTTGACGAGCCAAGTACTGCTCCAAAATAAAACAGAATCGAAAAAATAGTTTATTAATTTTTTTTATTACACGAATAAAATTTTATTATTATGTTTAAAAAATCTGAATTTTATTCAATTTTTTCGATTTGCTCTATATTTAGATAAGTTATTCTTCAGTCAAATTATTATTCCTATCGATGCTATAATCTTATATTTTAACAATAACCATATAATCACATACCTGTTAAGTATAAAACAGTATCTAAAGATGACACAAATAAAGAATGAGTTGAGAAGAGTTTCAGACCAACATAAGTATGGTATAAGTGTTGGAATAGTGATGGCTATAATGATGACTAATAGACGATAGTGTTTGCGTTGAAAGCGAATGATAGGGTCTGCCATTAGGTCACTCAAGTCAACTGATTTTCCTTTTTTGATAACGTCGGGATGTTTTTTGCATAACAACCAGCCAACATGAGAGAAAAAGAAACCTCGAGTGGCGTTATGTGGATCGGCGTCTGTTTCGGAAAACTTATGGTGAACTCTATGATCGCGACACCAGTCGTATAAATCATTCTGAACGGCCATTGTATTCATAATGCATAGCAAAGTTCTTAAAGCAAAGTTAGCTCTATATGACCGATGCGCCCATAATCGATGTGCTCCAGCAGTTATTCCCATTCCTATGTTTCGATAAATAAATAAATTGATTAAATGTGAGATTAGATATGTTTAGATTTAAGATTCTCTACAAATCAATGTCTGAACAATATTTCAGTTAATCTAATCTTTTAATAATAATAATTTGTAAATAGGTTTTGATGAAATGGAAGTTAACTTTTTTGAGAACTGGTTTATTCTTTAAGGAATGAGATAATTCATTGTTCAAAGAATTTGTATTTTATATTAAAGACTAATTTTAAAAATATTTAATTAATTATAAATTTAATTAATTTACCTGAGAATAGACAGAATAAATACCAGGCAATCACAGTAGAAGATTTGGCGGATGTAATCAAAAGATAAGCTCCATATAAAGCGACGACATGTAAGCTACTGAGTAGTAAAACATTTCTCCAAACTATTTTGAGCCTAGCTTTGTCTTCTTCAAGATTTGTTAATTTACATGGAGTAAAATTAATTTCACGTTCGATCATAAATGGAGCCATAATTTAAAACTCTTATTAATCTGATTGCATAACAAACTTTAATTAATAAATAATAATGATTTTGAAAAAACTGTCAAAACTTTTATGTATTAATAAAAGAAAAGTCAATAACTATAAAATAATTTCTCTAAATGTTATTAAAATTAAATCATTCACTTTATTAACTAAACTCAAAATGTATTAGACATGTCTTAGACACCAAACATTAAGCTTTGAGTTTGTGCGAAGATTCCCAAAACATTGTTAGTGAGACTCTGGAAGAACATAAAACTTTTATCTATTTTCCATTGACTTAAAAAGAAATAGATCTTTAGTATTGTTACCTCAATTCTCATTTCTTTTATTGCTTAAGATAACCCAAAGGCATGTTTACTGCCCATTGGCGGTGAAAACTATAACTTCAGGTTATTTTGAACAATATTTCATTTATAGCTCACATTCAAATAAAATTTCAATGTTAGAGATATTACATAATGTTTCGCAACTGAAGATTACCCCAATTAGATGATATTTAGATTTTATTTGTTATAGATTTTACAACAAAAAATCTAAAAATGGTTTTAAAAATTACATTGCTTACTGAAATTTTATAAATTACATATAAGAAAAATTTTATAATCCTTTTTGAGGTCACTTTAAACCGAATCTTCACAGAGATTTGGTTTTTAAAATATTTTTTTTGTTTATCCTTTTTTGACAATTGTTAACATTAACCAATAATATGTATGGAATAAAAGCAATTAAATCCATTAAAAAATAAAATAAAATCAATCACTTGACACTCAAACCAATTTATTTGTAACAAATTATTTGCTTTTATTTAAATTATTATTAAATGAAATAAAAATTAAATTTTAAACTTAATCAAGAGTTTTATAATTTAAGCTTAAATACCTGTAATTTATTATATTATAATTTAAGAGCTACAGGTTTTATGGTAAATTGCTATTTATTTAATTATTTCAATAAAAGTACACATTCAATTATTTTTGCTACCGCTGTCTTATATGTGACAAATGTATTTGATATATCCATTAATTGGTTTTAGAATTAAATGTTATTTAATGCAGTAATTAAACAACAATTAAAATATCCTGAAATAAATACTTATATTGGTTGTAATGAATTGTTTTTTAAAATTATAATCATAAAACTTAATTCAATTGCATTCTTTTGTTTTTAAAACTTTATTTGTGATTTGTAATACTTAATTGAAGTAATATTTTTTATAGGCTTTTTAATTATTTTTATATCTTGGATTAATTACTTAATGTTAGTGACATTTATCACACAAAATATAGAGCATTCTTAGGCAAATTAGACAATTAGACAGACAAACTCAAAATTACAAAAGAAATTATAAATATTAATAATTCACATTTTATGACTTTATTATAGCAGACAGATAACATGTCTAAAAGAAGTTGTAATTGAGTAACAGTCAAAGTTTAATGTTGGAAAGTGTCATAATTGTTATCAATTATAGAAATGCGAGGTAATATTAATCTCCATTGTATCATGTAATCTCCAGTTTTTCCACTTTTAGTGCATAATATACATTTGAATGCAATAAGTATTGGGTAAATATTGAACTATTAGATTAATGTATCAATAGTTTTATTCAATTTAATAAACTCTAAACTTTATTTTAAAGTAATTTTGATAACATTCTGATACCAATTAAATTTTTTTTAAAGAATATTTAATGAGCTGTAATGATACTATATATTTATTTTCATTACTTAACTTTAGACTCACTTTAATTTACTTAACATATGAAACGATTTATTTATTAATCGGAAAATAATAATTAACTCAAAGTTGAATCAATTAAAAGTTAAGATATCTGTAATTGAATTACGGATTTACTTTAAGTTTTTAGTTTTTAAAATAGTTTTAAATATTTTATATAATAAATACTTAAGGTTAAAATTTTCCCACTTAACATAACTTTGAGATTAAAAAACTTCAATATTAAAAGTTAAAAAGCAAAGAACTAAAGTGAATGAAAAATAAATAATTTATTTTATAGTTTAATTATTTTATTATTCAACTATTTATAAATTGAATTATTAAATCTTTTATAATTTCAATCCAAATCTCAATTCCAAAATTTTTTATACTATAAATATAGTGAATATTTAATTATTGTAAATATAATTCACCAGAACTTACCTGAATTCTATTTGTAAGAGTTGAATGGGATAAATGAATGGGAATTTTATATAGAGATTATAGCTTATATAAATTACAACAACAAAATAGATATAATTTTTTCCGAAATAACAATAAAATCGGTTATGATTTTTGAATGAAAGAGCATTCGATAAAATAAGTTAATTTGGTTTTTTCTGTGCCGACAGTAAAGTTGTTTCTGAAAAGAGATTGTTGTAAAAATAATATTTTATCACTGAATGAGAAGCGTTGAGAATGTGATGAGTTTAGTAATAATATAGCGTATAAGAAATCTTACTGTTCTAATACCTCTTTAACATTTGATGTTTCTTTTGTTGTCAAATATATTATATAAATATATGGGTGAAAATTATTAATACGTAAATAGATTCATGTAATACATAATCTTATTGATCGGATGAAATTATCTCAATGTAAAACTCTTGATAGTTAACAGTATTGTTCTATGAATATCCTATTGTTCTGTCAATTTGCAGTTAAAGCATAATTTTTATCCCAATTAAATATTCAAATTCAAATTATATTCTTTTGTGTCTTAAAAATAATTTTTAATGAATAAAAGTCAAAATTATTAACTCATTGAATGAGAACATGAAAATTGTATTCTTGGATTCTATAGTGTAAAACATTTATAAAACATAGATATCTATGTATTTATATTTATATTAAATCCTTTATTAGTGATGT
>JAQGCF010000339.1:0-10960 GCA_034699405.1 Hermanniella punctulata | reverse complement strand
ATTCCACTTAATTTGTGTTTGACTCGTAGGCAAATTCTCCATAGAAAGTTGGCATCTTTCTTTACAACTTCAGCTACAAAAGTCGGTCTCTGGTTATAACTTATAAAGCTTTAACATTTAACTCAAATCTTGAGATATCAATAACTTGTGATCGATTTAAAGCTCTTCTACAGTCAGAATAACTGTTACAAAACATGTTTTTAATTAAAAATAAATAAAGGATTGGAAAGAATTAAAATGACAAAAACGAAGTGATATAATTTTGGACATTGACTACAGCAGTTTTCAAGGCTATTATTTCCTTTACTTATTGAAAGTCGTAGGTAATTTCACTAACTCTAAACCATAATTTAGTGATAAAAGTAAGAATATTGAAGGAGAAAATATATAGTAAAGCAATTAAATGCAAAATTAAAAATTTATACTTTTGTTGTATTTTTAATCATAAAATTAATAACTTTTCTTAACTACGAATAACTAACTATTTAACCAACTATTTAGAGCCCTTATATTAACTACTATAGACACTAATCCAGTGCTTTTTCGTAACCAGAATTTAATGCTTTAGTAATAGAGATGAAAAGTGACAAAATTTAAAAAATAGTGTCATTAGAGATGGCGACACATATAGTATTAATGTTGTAATTGAGAGCTTTTAGCGAATGAATGATGATTTGATTGAATGAGAAGATGGAGAGAAAACATTGCTTAACACAACTTAATGGCAAAACAGAGGGGAAAACATTTGAAGTGACGGCCCATTAAAATGGTTGAACATTAATATTATTTAATATTAGGGAAAAAACAATCTATTATTGTCTCAAATATTACATAATTTAAGCCAAAAATTAACATTTTTTATAATGTAATTCAAATGTAATTAATTCGCAAATTATTTTAAACTTTTTAATAAATTTTTTCATTAATTAAATTAAATTTTGACAACAATTTCAATCAAATGGTAATTATTTTTTATATTAATTTATTAATAAATATTTTTGAATTTTTTTTTAATTTATTATTTTTTTTAGTTATTACTATTGATTTAATTAATTTGAGAGAAATTATAGGAAATTGTTATCAAATTGTGTTTAAGTTTTGTTTTAATTTTAGGAAAACTTAAATGAAATGCATTTTAAATGTAAACAAATATTAATACGAATTGAGAGAAAACACGATTAAAAGGATTGACTTATGAAGAAGTGATCGAATAATTGGATCAAACTTTCAAACAAATAGTTTTGAGAAACAGTGAGTGTTCGGTGCGGTAGTGGCCGGCCTTGTGATGGACCCGTCCTCATGGGTCAACTATACGGCTCAGCACTACTCAAGACTGAGGGCTTCGGGCAATCAAATGAATCAATTGAATGTTCCGACGGGTCTTAATGTTGGCCAAAGTGGTCATCAGCTCAATGTAAACGATCATTTGGGTATAGGAGTGGCGGCCAATGCCACAAATCAGGCCATGTCTGGCCATTACGGCTCGTCTGCAGCACATCCACATTCGTGGCTCTTCTCATCTCATGGTCTGAACGCCGCAACACATCAGACGCCAACACACGAGAGCTCGTCCTTCAACGCCACTCCATTTCTTCATCATCCGGGCTATGACTCGAGTTTCCTATCGGCGCCCTTTCAGGCAAAGGCCACATACCTGCCCTCCGCCGCCACCAGTTTTTTTAATCCAATGAAGAAAACGGACAATGAGTTGAGAAATGCCGCGTATTGTTCGACTATGAATATGTCGGGAATGTCCGCAAACAATATCAATAACATAACAAACGACCCCAACGCAAGTCTGGCCACGGGATCACTATTTCCATCGCATTTGACCCCAACCTCATGGAGACATCACCCGAACCTAATGGCAACCAACACATCCAGTGGTCCCTTTGGTATACTACCCCACGAAGCCGTCAACGCAGTGAATGTGATGAACAGCGCGTCCAACTCTGTGGGGAACTCTCATTCCCATCCGTCACACGCATCACATTCTTCCCATTCGTCTCATTCCTCACATAACTCTTCTTCCCATCACTCGAACTCATCGCATAACAAATCATCGAATGAGAGCACAAAAGGGCATCACTTCCATCATCACCACAAGACATCTTCGGCTATGTCTGGAATGTCAAGTGTCGACAATTCGTTTCGCAATATTATGCCGTCTTTGCCTCCGACCCAATCAAGTCATGCAATATCGAGTAGAGGTCAGACATCGTTTGACACAAGTGTTGGCGCAAAGATCACATCCCATCACCACCACAGCCAATCTGATCCGTACGCCAGCGGTATGTTTGCGATGGCAGCGGCCGCTCATGCGATCAATTCAGACTACGCCTCAATGCAACAACAGAGGTATGCAACTGGTATGGGCACAGGTAATCAACACACCTTTGCATCCAATGCCACCTCAAGAACTGCTTATCCTTCAGTTGGCTTTCATTCAGACCCAAGTGCTCGGAGTAGGGAATTGTTGAACAGTTCATCACTGCTTCACAGCTCAAAACAAGGCTCAAGTAATTCGTGTAACGCAAGGAATATGAGTGCTATGAATGCAATGAACGCCAGTAGTTATTTATCCAATTGTGGAATGATGTCAATGATGAACGCCAGCGCTGGTTCTGTTGCCAACTACTCCCCCAGTCCCGCACATACTGTAAATAATGTAATCCCCAACAATCTGGCCGTAAACACTTCGGCCTCCCGTTCCTCGTCCTCCGCCAGCAATCATGGGTTACAACAGGGAAACGATTCTTCGTGTAGTTTTGGTTACGGAAGTCCCGCAACTAATTTGCCTCAATCTCCATACCCACAGCCTCAAAGATCAAACACATCCAACTCTAGTCAGGGCACTCCGACTGCTACCGGTTCTGCCATTCAATCCTCAGCACAAGACTATTCTAATTACGGGACTCCTCAGGGCTTTCCTTCAATGGGAACGCAAACCCCAACGCCAACACCCGGTTATCCGACGCCACCATCCAGTGTGGGTCAGCCACACGTGACGCCATCCAATTCTCAGCCCTCAGCACAACATGAAGAGCAACAGGTCTCACATTATCCTCAACTGACACCACAGACCCCAACACAGAACACACAGTTTAGTGCGAACTATAACACGAATTTCGCATCGAATGCAAAACTGACGACAAATACCAGTCGAGCGTCTGAATCAATTCTGCCGAACACGTCCTCCTCGTGTATGGTTGCGGCCGCAGCCGTAGCCAACATGAATAATTCGCAGAACAGCTCAACTATTGTCTCACAAAGACCTCCCTCTGGTTATTTGATTTCTGGTGCAAATATAGCCGAACCCGAATCGGAGTGTCTCTCAAATATGGTTAGTGTGAACCCAATGAGTGACAACAGTATATCAAACGCCAAACTAAATGACACTCAATTGAACTCTTCGAACGATGTGATCGGACATCAAACTGAGCCGACCCTCAACTCTGTGTTTAGTTCTCAAGAAATAGATTTTCCAATAATTAATTTCTCTGTTAGTGACGAAACTCCCAATCCTTTCAATAATAACCTAAAACTCGAACAAAACTCGTTTAATAAGAAGAAGAATAAAAGTGGCAAAAAGAATAAGAAGAAAGACAAAAATAAAGTAGGAGTAGGTATCGGTGTCGACCCCAACAATGCATTCTCTGCTTACCACTATCCAACTCAACAGCAATACCAAAACACTTACCCTTCAATGCCAAGAGAGCACACGAATGCATATTTGATGCCTCAAACCATTGGACACCACAACCAAACCCAACAACAGACACAACAAACTCATGTAATACCAAATGATTCGACGGACACTCATTCTAACAACTCGTGTTATGACATGCAATATCAGCACATACAACAACAACATCAGCAGCAGCAGCAACAACCCCAACAACAACTTCAACAACAAACAGCACAACACCCCCAACAACAACAGCAAGCAGAGCATGATTTGATGCAACAGTTGCCACACGAGACGCTCCAACAAACAGCAGATCATCAGATGATAGAACCGGTTATGTCAATGGCGTCCCAACACATGACACAAACGCAAACAAATTCAGTGGCAGAGAAACAATCGTTTCCAACAATAGACGACGAGTTAAGTTTCCTTACGGAGCCCACAGACTGTGTAAGTATGGAAACGCAAACAAACAACACATCCGTTCCATTGGAAACACAGTCACCACTTGTGATAAACCAAACGTCAAATATATGTTCCGAACGGTCGAACTTATCCCCGAACTCCAACTCAAACCAGGGAACCAATTCTTCTCAAGCGAGTGGTTTTCTTAAAAGTTTTATGTCATTCATACACGACGGCACTCGAGTGTCGCCTTCAGGTACTCCTGTAGTGACCAAAGAGAAGAAGAAGAAGAAACTGAAGGAATCGAATGAGAATAAAGTGAAACAAAACAATACAATAAACGGACAAAAGTTATGCAAATATAATAAAAAAATAAAACTCGAGGACAGCTTCGGATTAGATAACGAAGAAGTGTGTGATTTCGAGCACAGGAAGAAGAGTAACTTTTCCCCAATAAATCAAAATACACCCAAATTAATGAGTGGAGAAAACATGTCCAATAAGAAGACTACCGGTGATCGAGAGAACTATGAGAGCAAGTTCTTCAAGAGGAGGCCCTCCACTAATATCAATACAAATAACGTACACATCATTGAAATGGATTCGCGAAAAGATATTAAAACCACTAAAAAGAAAAAACAAAATAAAAACGATTTAAATTCGTTGTCAAACGATTTGCAGACGTTTCATGACGAGTACGAATTCCCAGACAGTCCTCCGCTCACTAATACTCAATCAGTCAAGAAGAGAAAGTCGAG
This sequence comes from Hermanniella punctulata, assembly GCA_034699405.1. Taxonomy (NCBI): domain Eukaryota; kingdom Metazoa; phylum Arthropoda; class Arachnida; order Sarcoptiformes; family Hermanniellidae; genus Hermanniella; species Hermanniella punctulata. The sequence goes on along the minus strand of JAQGCF010000339.1, from coordinate 6,109 downwards.
TAGTTCTGACAATAGTAGTAAAAAGAGAAGTGCTCCCAATTTCGAGAAAATTACTTCGCCTTCGATTAACATTAACTTTAAAAAGAATAACAATAAGAAAAATGTTTCACAAGTTTTGTCGAATTCAACGCAAATGACTTCAACGACAAAACCATTTCTGACGACCAGTAAAATGAATTCAATCGAGAGTTCCATCAATTCTGTGGCGATGAATATAACGGCAACTATTGATAGTCAAACTGTGCAATCAGAACAGGCACCTAAACCTAACCAAATAGTACCGACACCTAAACCTCCCGCTGTTAATCCTAATTCCAATGCTCCAAATAATAAGAAAACGAACTGTACTTCAAATCAAACCAATAATAAAAAACAGACTCAAAATCAAACGAATAACAAAAAGTCATCAAATGTGAAGACCAACACAACTACTACAACAACTACTACTACGTCTACTACCGGTAACTTTTCATTTGATCAAATCCTAAGTCCAATTCAAACGACAGAGATCTCGAACAATACTAACTCAACTACTTGTGCGACCGCCACCACTAACACTATAACTAATTCAACGGCGACTGCAAATAGTAATTCAAACCAACAATCAGTGGGTATGCAAAGCGCAGGTACTAACACACCGCGCAGAAGATCTCAGGACAAGAAGGCGTCCACTATTCGTGAGGGTCTAATGAGAACCGGGGATTTCGTTGTGTCCATAGAAGACTCGCAAATTGAATTACCTGTTATTTGGAGGATTGAAGGCAAAAGTCTGCTCCAGAGGTTCGAACCTTCGGAACAGGACGACATCACTGTATATATCAATACATCTTCAGTGAGTTCTAATAATTAAGTGATAATTAATTAATTAACACAATATTTGAATAGTATTCGGCGTGGAATCCAACTGTAAGACAACGTTATACCGGTGTTGATGTTAGAATAATGGGCTGCAGTAGGACTAGGATTGTTGTTGAAAAATTAGGATTAACTCAAACCAATCCCAATACTATGTAAGTGATTAATGTAATATTGCGCACAAAGTCATATACAGTATCTCAAACTCTCACCAATAAGTGAAGCACTGAATTCTACTCAATTGTAACCCCTTTGACAGTGAATGTAATATTTTACTCATTTTTATTTATCATTTGAGAACACATTTGTTTTTCATAAGATATTCCATTTGTTTGACTAATTGTAAACCTTTTAAACCATATTTGGTTTCAATGATTTTGATATTGATTTTCACATTTACTTTATTTAATTACAATTCAATATTTTGTTAATTTTTAAAATAAATTTACTCATTGTTTTGCTGGCGTTTGCACTACTATTTTATTCTATATTACTAACGAGTTAGTTATTTTAATACCTGTGCACAAAACTAATTAACATTAAAACTCACTGCTCTGTAATTAAAGCATTGAATCCCAAATTCACTTAATTATCATTTTATAAATATATCAAAGTTTATAAAAGATATGACATTTATATTAAGGAATGGCTCCACAACTATAGAAAGGATAAACCCGAGCAACAAATGCGCGACATCCACATCATCCAACTCATACCATCATCAGGAAAACTTTGAAGTCTTCATTCAAACATTAATCAGTCAGGCATTGGATCCAAACTTTATCTCAGAAATAGTGAAAGAGAATGGTAGGTATTGCACACAATTGCACCCCAACTGACAGAGAGTTGAATCGATTTGATTTGAAATTAATTGATTTCATATTTTATACAATTAGACGAATACTTCTTATCTCACGTTCAAGCGATAGATGACGTCTGTTCGCGGAAGAAATCTCGGTTTTTCAGCAAAGTTAAGTGGGACGCAAACATTGTCAAGTGTGTAGAAACATATCCATTGTTTACGGTTACGCCTCAAAACAATGTCGGAGATCTGAGATGTCGGGTATTAACAATCAATTGTTTATTGAGTTTTCACTCTTTTTATGACATTTTTATTAATTGCGTAGTTATGTCACGACAACTGGAGTACACAAATACTTCAATTTAATGGCGAGCCTTACAATCAGATGACTCTCGAGCCTCAAACAGCAATTGATATGAAACAAACCAAATATGCAGCGTGTGATCCCTGTACTGATAAAATTGTATTATATTCTCATTTACATCACCAGAAATATAACTTTTTCTGCAAATGCAAATCCAAAGTAAAAAAGTTTTTATTTCTTTTTATTCAAAACTCATTAATTCTATTAATCTTTAGGTCGAAAACATGAGGGGCGGCGATGATAGTAAAGAATCGCATGTGATATTAGAATTGTGTCTTCAAGACAGCGATTGGATTAATATGGTTTGTATTCATTAACTGTTGTATTAGTTTTGACATTAATTGTCGTTTTATTTAACAAATTATAGCTTTTTAAAGAACTCGAAGAAATATGGATATCATGTGACAAAATTAGGTAAAACTCAATGTGTTTTATCTGTTTTCTATCGAATTACAGATAAAACAAATGCCATAAAATGTACAGTTTGTGAACGATTATCAAACCTTTGCAACATTTCTTAAAGCATTGTATAATTAATAGCTTTTATTTAATTAAAGTAATAGTGATTTCATTCACTTTACGCACAAATAAAATGTTGACAAAAATTCAAAGTTAGGATTTTGACTATCAATTAAATGTTGAGGTATTTTAAGTCAATTTAATTATTATTCAATACTTATCTCAATTGAATTTTTTTTAGTTTTTTGTTACGAAAACTGTGTTTTTCGGTCATTAACTCTTTGAAAAATAGTATTTATTTTGAAATCTCTTATTTATCCATTAAATCAAAAATTAATTTATTTACAAAACTATTTTATGAAACTTTTTTTATTTTTGTTTTAATAATATTCAAAACTTTTTTAAAAGTTTCAGTGATTTATGGAATTGAATGGTATTTGAATTGACTTTAAAGTTGAATAAAATGTTGAATATATTAAGGAATAAACAGTTTTTGGAAATTTGAAAATAAAGTTATGTTAAAAGAGTTTAGAGAATTGGAAATATGTAACAAATATAGGATTGAAATTCAAGTTTAACAGTGAATAGAACCCAATCATTAATACCGATGACTCAAATGATAAAATTTGAGGAAAAAATTATATCAAAAAACAACTTCTAATGAAAGGAAAAAATCATGAAATAAAAGATTATTAATATTTAGCGTTTAGTTGTTTATATATAAATATAAATTATCTCTAATAATATACAGTATATACTACTGCTATACTATATGTAATTTTTGGTATTAGGAATATTTGAATTTAAAAGTACTGAACGTTGAATAAGTATTTCGATATAATTATTAATAGCTTTGAATTATTGTATTAAAAATTCACATTTTATTTGACTTTTTTGTGAAGAATTTTGTAAAAATAAATTTATATAAATTCACGAAAACTTATTTAAGTTATTAATATAAATATTATTATTATTATTAATATATTATTATTATTATAATTATTATTATTATTATTGTGCTCTCTTTGTTGAATCTTATTTTTATTAAATAAATATTTACATAAAAAATTGATTTTTATTTACCGTTATATTAAAAATATTTGAAAACACTTTACAGCTATAAAAACCCAATTTTTGAATACATCTCTTATAAAATATTGGTTTAATTACATTAAAATCAACATTAAATTGAGATAAATTGAAAATTTCTTGTTTATGGCTATATTCCTGTGATGGACGGAGTGGAGGGTATAAACCAAAATAATATGCGGCTATGATTTTGTCGTAAGTACTCCCGTCTTAGAAAAATCTGGAAAATACTTTACACCCCCACTAACAAAATGAAAAAAGTTGTAAAAAATTTCAAAAAATTATTTGGTTTTCGTGGAAAATATTGCAAATAGCGTTAAATTATATAATACTAAATATTTTCTGGGTCTAAAACACTATATTTCGTGTAAAAACTCTCAATTTTTTTAATTGTTTTAGATTTTTAAGCTAATGGTAAATAAAATAATTGTAATAAATTGCATAATAAAAAGTAATAAAATAACATAATCAGGACTAAATCGAGTAATAAATAAGTAAATTTTGTAATTTCATCTTTTAAGATATTTATAGTAGATGCGGACACTTGGAAAACATTATTCACTAAATCCTAACTATTCCTCTTTAAAATGAAATTAATTTCAATTTGATATCTTTTGTAGTTATTTTTTAATAAAGAATTCAAAAAACTTGTTAAATACTGGAAGCCCTGTACTTAATGTAATCTTACTTTCAAACACTAAAAATGTTTTAATGAATCTTAACATAAAATTGGTTTTTCAATAAATTCGAGAAATTCATGTTCGTAACCAAAATATATAATGACTACTGCATTGAATTTGAGTTATTTTTACTATTTTAGTGTTTGATAGTGTAGGATCCAGAGTTAGTATGCATATCAGACATAATATGTAAACCATTTTAATAAAGTTTTATTTTAACTATAAATAACTATTTTTCGATGCTCTGATAATGACTCATAAAAATAACATTTTAATCTTTTTTATTTTTAAATAAGTATTGATTCAATGATTATATTAACTACACTTCAAAATTATAAATTAAATCTTATGATAAAAGACAATCATAAAAGCTTTACAATTGGATTTGTTATATATACAGTATATATAAATTTAATATTAAATACAGTATGATCAGAGTCTAGCGCAACTTTTGAAATTGTTACCATTTCTAGATTATTTTGGTATTATCCCCGAATACGCGGTAAAATACCGCCTTTATACTCCCTTTGAATCTGAGAGTAAAAAACCGCCTGTCATTTTTGAGTGTGGCCTCTTTAGTATATAAATTAATCTAAATCGTTTTCTCAATGAAAATGTATTAATACATAGCTTATCGTAATATACATTATCGTCATACATAGATTCCTGAACTCAAGTGTCTGTGCGTCAACGCTCAGATAAAATAACCTGTATAATCTACTCATAAAACGTTGTTTAATCATTTTAAAATATGAGAGCAAAAAATTTCTCTTTATAAAATTAATTCGATATCTATAAAACAATTTTTCTTACATCTCATAAATTAAACCCTGGTAATTCTTTAAATTCTATATTACAGAGATTATCGACTCATTTTCAATTCGTTAAATTGAGTGAAATTGTCTTTAAACTTGTCTTTAGTTTCTTTTACCTAACTTACCCGTACATTATGATGCGCACAAAATTGTTGCCTTTATAATCAAATTATTTTATAATAATTTACTGAATTTATTTATTTTTTTAATAAAAAAATCAATATTTTGAAGTATAGAACCGAGAAGAGAATACTGTACAGAGTAAGTAGTAATGTGCTAAGGGTCAAAAGGTTAAAATTTCTTTGACTTTAACCTTAACCCAGAGTTAACCTGGTTAACCCTGGGTTAACCTTATAAACTACATTTTGAAATTTTTATATACAGAATATTAATCATTAAACCCCAGGGCTAAAGGTTAAAATGCACTAACTGTACAATATTTTAAGAGGCTATTAATTACAATAATATATTTTTAACGCTTTTATAAAAGTTGCATTACATTACAACCTGAGGTAGGGAGCGGTATAACACTGAGTTCACAAAAACCATTAATATGAAGGAGAGGGTTAGAAAAATTTCAAATTTGTGTGACAACATTTGTGAACGAGCCCTAATAAAATCTTATGATTCAATATTGCGTTTGTTTTGAATAAAAAACAAAACGTTATTTTTGTATATAAAATAACGTAAGTCTCGTCACAAATGTTGTCGAGCAATGAGTATTTTTTCACATACCGGTAAATTACCGCACAGTCGGTAAATTTTAATAATCTATTCTTAAATATACACTGAAACACAACAAATACAATTAATGGAAATTTAATGTTAGGTATAACTTCCATATGTGGGATGCCCCCTAGGAGGGTGGGGGTCATATCAAATTAAAGCTTAGGTGGTAAGGTTCACAACTAGAGGGGACACAGCTGTCATCTCTCAGGAGGGCCCGAGATAGAGGAGTTCAAAGTTTTATTTTTCCATAAACTCCCATTATATTGAATACATTTAATTTGGTGCACTTTATAATACATAAATTATGTCAATTATG